>JAODJX010000299.1:0-12027 GCA_026776945.1 Isichthys henryi
ATCCTGTCGCCCTGCCTGCTTACTGCCCGCTCACCAGCACGCACGATCGCCCGTACGCCACTCGCTCGGTGCCGATCATAACAGGTCGGACAATATTAGTGAAAATGTAGTATTTTTGCAGTTTATTCAGACAAGTACAACTTGAAATGATGGAAGATATAAAACTGAAGAAACAGGAAAGACAAACACAGCGGACAATGCTGATCAGAGAAAATGCTGATCAAAAGTGCTTAGTGGGAAAAAACTAGAAAGACTTGGAAAACAATAACGCTCTGACGAGATACCTGAGAACATCCAGAGGAAGGTAATTTCACAGACAAGGGGGATATGCTAGAGAGAAGGCTCAATCACCAAAGCTGTAAGGTGTGGACAGAGGAACTCCTTCTTCAAAAGAGAAAGATTATAGACTGCAAATGCAATAGGGCTGAGAAAAGAAGATCAGATTGATAAAGGGGAAGCAAGACTGTTGAGAACCTTGTAAGTGAAGAGATCCAAAATTTTACAGTGAGGAGACCTGCCATACAATTGATATGTAAGGAAACAGAGCTAACACTATAAAGGATGGATTTAAAACGAATGAGGTTGAGTTCAATTTTATCGCAGGTGAACTTCAGAAAGTTTCGGGTCTTTCAGTTCGTGATTGCAGATAGGTTTCCACGTGGGGCATTGGTGGTGATGAATAGATTTAGTACTACGTAGATAAATCTGAGTATCATCAGCATAACAGTGGAAACTGACATCGTCTAACTGCTGCTGAGGGGGAGGATCTACCTGACCTGTCTGTACTTGGATTATGGATTCAGATCACAACGTGGGTTTGGTTTTCTTTGTTTATCTGTATCTGCCTTATGACCTACTGCAAGTTTTTGGAAAACAACTCAAATGATAGAGATACGGCAGGTAAACATGGTGTTACTGCAAATTGATCTCATCATCACTGGTGGCTTGGTGGACAGCACTGTCACCTCACATCTCCAAGGTTGGGGGTTCATGTCCCTTCTTCATGTGGAGGGTGTCCGTGCCAAGACTGTTTGGGGGGGGGTGCTGCACCTGGGGGCTTGGTATTATTTGCATTATCGTTGATGATCGAAAATGGGGAAATCAGGGAGACACTTTGAATAATTCAAGCAAAACAGGCAGATGCTCTGGCACCCCTCACCCTTGCACATCTCAGATGTGGAGGCACTTTCACACATTCTCCCTGTGTCACAGGAGTCTCTTCCTGCAGTCCAAATTCATGAAGTTAGGATTTTGGCACCTCTAAACTTCCTACAGCATGTGCCCACTGATGGGCTGGTATCCACACAGGATATACCCCAGCCTTGCATCCAGTCTTGCCTGAGAAAGGCTCCTGCAATCCCGACCAAGTAAAATGGTTTGAAGATGGATATCTTACGATGTCCTCCATTTCATTTGAGTCTGTCATATTCTATTTAACTAAATGGTCCTATTCCCAACCTTTTTATCAAATACATTTTTAAACACTACGTGGTATTTCTTTGCATATACAGGGAGTGAAGTGGAATGTATTTTTTTCTAATATGATACAATTCAATGTATTCCAATAAAAGAATAAAGTAGCAAAATTTAATGCAAACCATGCATACTTAATGAGTGCTGCTTTTGTGGTTTGGGAGTTCAGTCCAGATGTACTGACAGTGATCAGAGGCACGATTGCATCTAGAAGGAGCTCTGACAGACATCGGCAACATTCACTTATTCACGTAAGAATTAACAGGTGTGTGTTTGAGACCCACTGAGGGAGTGGGCAGGCAGATGCTAGCCTAAGACAGGTAGACACAGGGGACAGAGGCTGTAGGTATAAAAGACCATGCAGGCAAGAAGGACTTTTAATTAAGAACCACTCTTTAGATAAAGCCACGGTGCACTATTATTTCTGTGCTATATCCATATTAATGACCATTCTGTAACAAAACTGAAAAGGAAGGTGGGCATAGTAGGAAACTGGAAAAAAACACATTTTCTCTCTAAGTAATAGTATATTATTATTAGGATTACAGGTTAGTTTTTGTGTATGATATTATGTGAAAATTTGACTGTGAATCGATACGGTACAAAAATGATTTGACGACTGATCACGGGACGCCATTACAGTCGAAAACCTAAGATATACATGTAAATGTCATTAAAATTTTGTTTCCCAACAAACGTTTGATTTTATTATTCACCTGAAGCCAACATTCATTTGGAATATTTCACAATAATAGTATTTGCAACTATATACCTTATTCCAGATGTAGGATTGGTTCGTACAATCACGAGTTCACTCTACTCGTTTTTGACTAAACCAATGAAGTATGTAATTAAGTATTTAAATTACTGTTAATTACCATATTGTACCAGCTGGGGTATGAAAATAACATATTATGTGTAAAATAATATTACCTAGAATGGGTGCCTGCGTATGTTATCTCTAATATACTTATGTTTGCCTGTGTCATTTCCTAAACTGTCGAAGGCTGGGATTTATGGCGCTTGCTGCTTGCAACAGCAAATGACAGATACTCTTGGGGAGGGGGGATGCTCCATGAAACGGCTTAGCTTGTCTCCTCAAAGAGAGCCGAGCCTCCTCCTCCTGCCGATGCGAACCAGACTTGCACTGAATCGACCCTCCTCCTACATACGTTAAACAGGCTTGCAGATGCAGGCGTGTGCGGGATACGCGCGGGGAATCGCGAGCGTGTCTCGCCTGGAGTTTGTCCGGAACGCGCTCGGCAGCGCACGAGACGTGTGCTTTTAAACTGGGAAGCCAACTGACGGAGCGGGGCGAAGGACTGCGGTAAGCGGAGCCTTTCTGTTTTTCATCAAATTCCTTATTTATTTGTAAATAGATACTTGGCAATGGCAAATATCACACCAGCATCTGGCTATTCACCGATATTTCGTACAACTTCAACATTGGCGGCGTCGATCTTGTTTAATAGGAAATAATTATTACGTTCTAAGATGTTCATTAGTCTAAACGGTTAATGGCATGGTTTGTTTTTCTTAGTCTTCATATAGTGATAAAAGCAATATAAAAGTTATTAGAACGGGTCGACCTCGGTTCATATTGTTAATATATTTTTATATACCTAGCCAGTTTTCACCCGGGCGATAAGTAATCACTTGACAGAGGGTGTTTTTTCCAAACTTTACAACGATAAAACCCAGCCTGGCTTCGTATGATAAGCGGTGCGCGGTAATACTCCGTCAGGCAGTCTTCATGTGTGAATGTTATTCTACTATCATTTCTTATGCACGGCACGTCGCGACCCACAGGTGCGAAAACAAACCTTACAAAGTGACACTAAACCCATATCAGGAACCCAGAAAACGCCGACGAACCGCAGCCAGCTCGTCGGGACGCCTAAGTTGTTCTCGTCGTGGTTCTAAAGCCGTGCCCTCCGCGGTTCACTGGCCATGAAATTCCTGCAGTGCACCGGAGCTTTTAAGTGCCCGCAGTACATGTTTGTCTAAGTAAAAGAACAGCGAATGGGAGACCTGCCTAGCCATCTTTATTTGGATCGCTCATTTTAGTGATCAGTGCACTGCCGAAGACAAAAGAGACCATGGGATTGAGTGGAGTCTGTTCAGAGTGTATGATATAGTTATAAAAGTCCAGATCAGTAACCTAGCATGTGGCAGCATCACCAGGGAGAGGTGGAGTAGCCAAGTAAACGTCCAGGAATAGCAGGTGACCACACTGGCCCTAGTTGCCTGGATTTTCATAGGACTTTAGCACAACATGCCTTACCTCAGCAAAGAACTGGAAGATTCCCTGGGAACAGTACTTAAACATGTAATTGTGATATGTAAAGTTAAACTGGAAACTTTCTATATTTCACCATTGGATTAACTCACTTTTCAAATGGTAAATGGACTGCATTTATATAGCGCTTTTCTATTCCTACAAGCACTCAAAGCACTTTACAATTCATGCCTCACATTCACCCATCCACACACACGTGGAGGAAGCTGCCATGCAAGGTGCCAACCTGCACACCAGGAACAATTTGGGGTTCAGTGTCTTGCTCAAGAACACTTTGATGGGATCAGGAGGAACCAGGACTTGAACCTGCAACCCTCCGGTTGGCAAACAACAGCACTACCTCCTGTGCCACCATCTTTTCAACAGTTAAATGTATAGCTGCACAGGAGTAGTACAGACATTTAACATTGATTTCTGGTTATGCTGGCAAGTCATAGCATATTTAAGATTCTCAGATATCTCCGCTCACCATAGTTAGTCATATTTTTATATTTATTATAGAATCTGCAACCCTAACTAGGATAAGCAGTTAGAAAAATGATGGATTTACTTTAGTTCTTATCAAATTTTGGTTTCTGGCTGTCACATCCAGTCCAGAATGCAGTTCATTGGTTATCTGCTACAGATCTGGTTGTTTGTTCCCCATGGCCACATCCACCTAAAGAGCATTCTAATGTATAATCACTTACACTTACAATCAGTTTTTTAAGCATGTGCTAGCTGGTCTCCTTGCCCAGACTTGTGATTTTATTCTTTTCTATTTGGCCTTGGTGAGTTTGTCTCTTGCTTTGGTTTTCTGAATCTGTTTTTGATTTCTCAGCCAGAGGTGGAAAATTCAAATCCAGAAAGTGAAAATCCAGACCAAGACTTTCTTTCAACCAATGAGTTGAGTCCTCTGTGACTGTGACCATTTATGCTCTACTGGTTGGTTGAAACAAAATTCTGATCTGGATTTTTTCTTTCTGGACATAAACTATTCACCCATGCTCAGTTTTCTAGTTTCCTTTGGTTTTGCCATTTGGATTTGTTGTGGTTCTGACTTTTGGTTTATTTTTAGGTTTTGTTATGTGTCTTGGTTCCTAGTTGTCAATTTCCTGATCTTGAACAGTTTCCTGAATTTGAATAACCCTGTCTTCTGCCTAACTCATCTGTACTCGGAACTTCAGCCACCTTGGTTGTGTAGTTTGTAGTCAGCAGTCAATAAGTCCTGTCAGCAGTAGGTACTTGGAGGCTCACCTGCTGAAGCAGGAAGGACTGACATGCAAAAAGCCTGGCTGCAGGGGTTGGGCAATGTCCAAAAAAATGCAGTGTTTTAAATAAATCATATTGGGATAAACAATAATACTGAAATCACCTGCTCACATACACACCCAGAACCAAGTGGGGCACTTTTTTAGCCAAGAAAAAAAAAACGGAAAAGCTGGAGTTAAAACTTGCTGAACGGTGGGGGAAGGGGAGGGGCACTAATTAGAAAAGCTCATTCTTGATTTTTAGTCTCTGTGGAAAAACGGAAAACGATCAATCAGCAGTGCGAATTTAAGTATGATTTAAAAACGGGCCGTCTAAAACTATCTGGAGGAATGTTTCAGTTATTACACCATGTGCCACATCGTAAAGTATTACTCCCCATGTACCACCATTACGACGTTATACTTGATTGTCAAGGATAAAATACTGGGTAAGAGCTTCTGTTATATTCACTGAACAAGGGTTAATCTTCATTCCACAATGGTAATAAAATCAATGCATTGCTTTAACATAAATACCAAAAGTACTGATCACTTTAATCAGTAGGTTAATGTGAATAACATGAATACTTAATATGTTAAATACATAAGTCAAGATGGTCAATATTTTTAGAGTTTTAGCAAGTCTTTTTTTCAAAAGACATTTCTGAATTGCCCTCAGTTGGTCTGAGAGACTATTGTTAATTTCTCCAGAACAGCAGTATCCATTTGTAACATATACAGGGTACAGTATAACAGATTGTGTCTGTCCCCTCATCACTAGCTGTCTGTTCTTGTCTGCTGTATACGTAGCTTGAAATAATTTACAAGACACCATGTAACCAGATGGAGATGCATTTGAACAGTAAGCAGTACATTTGTATGGGTATGTTATTGTGGGAGGATTTGAAATCTTGGAAAGTAATATTTCACCTGGAACTAAACAGAGGCAGTGTAGCACAGCCTAACAAAATTCTTCCTCTCAGCCTGTGAAGCTGAGTTTATTTTTTAATTCAAGCCGATCCTGATATTGGTATCTATCCAATTTTAGATGCTTAAATAAATTAAACTTGAAAAAATTGAGAAGGCTGACATAAGGATTATTTAATTTGTTTTCAAAATAAAATCAATGTTACTGAACTTTGCCCTTTGACGCATACAGATTCTTGATCAACTAAAAAACAACAGCCCTCAAAGTCCACAGGCCATATTTGAAACATTTTTTTGTGAAAATCCATCTTTGGATAAGTGGCCTTTCCACATCAGTGGTATCCACTGTAGAGAATGATATTGAAGGTTTTTATTTTTTTGTCGTCACCCTTCCCTTCGCTGCAGTTAAAGTGTTTCTTCAGTTATGGTGTCAATTCAGACACTTATCTCATCACAAGAATTCATAATGTATTTGAGAGATCTTTTTAAAACTGCAGACACATATGGATGAAGTTCACATTTTTAGACCAATAGCATCAAAATGAATCAACACTACAAAGTAGAAGTAAAGGGAAGGATGACCACAGAAGACACTTGACCTTGATTTATATAGATGGTGATCTGAGGCCTACTTAATTTTGAGACAAACTACTCCAATATTAAAGTAGCATCACTTAGTGGCGGAATATGAAAGGACAGGCACTGACGCAGATCTAATGAACCTGATTACATTGAGAAAAATCACACAAGGTTGATCTTATAATAAAGATTTTTTAGAGCATTGTGGAGAGTTTTAAGGGGGCTCGAGATTAGGGGTTGAAGAGTATGGGAGGAGTAGGGATTAGATGGGGGGGTGACAGGGTCATCTGGGGGAATACATCGTTGTTGTTTCAATAGCATCTTGTTTCATGACTGATGAAATTCTCTTCTTTAAATAATATACTTATGTAGGCATTTTCCAGTGGAGAGTTTAAGATGAAATAACTTTTACTTAATACTGTGCAGTTTTAAGCTATGTACATACATATCCATGAGATTTTTTTTCAAGTGTTCATATTGAAAACTGTAGTTTATTATACCTTTTTTCCACGTTTTTTATGTTTATCATTTTCCCTAGTTATTGCTGCTCAAACAATTTTATTTTGTTATTCTAAATAAAATTCTAAATAAGAGGAGAAAAATAATCATATATGAGTAAGTACTTTTTATTTATTCATACATTATCAGAAACTGCTTATCCTATTCAGGGGTGTGGGGGATCCAGAGCCTATCCTGAAGGCTATGAGCACAAGGCAGGGAATAGCTCAGGGTGGGACACCAGTCCATTGCAGGGTCTTAACAATTATAATATTAATTATAATCATTTTTTTAGTTTCTTCTCTAATGTTTCTTACCAATCATTGCTGTTTGCTGCTGTAACCTCATCTAGGATAAGCAGATGGATGGATGCATTACAGACTGTCTAGCATGCATTGTGTAGCACGCATTTGCCTTTTTAACATGAACACTGCACAACACGAATAGTATGTACACTCCATTGCCACTATATTCAGAATAGCTAGCTAGTACTGGATAGGACCCACTTTTCCCTCCATAACTTTCAAAGGTAGATGACTCATGTTTTCAGACAAGCCATTATGCACACTAATTGGTTTATTTTGCTTTAATATATAACGTTATTTGTAAGCAGTGTACCGAACTTGATTGGTGTGAGAATAAATCCCTGTTTGACTTGACTTGTTTGCATTCACATCCTGAAGTACTACACTACCACTACTGATAATGTACCAAAATGGTAGTGCCAGGTGATTGTGCAATACTATTGCAACCCTCCTTTAGGCAAGAGAGAAATTAGTGCTCCTTATATGATAAAACTGATATAAGAAATTCTGCAAAAATATTTTAAAAGTCATGGGGCATAAATGAAGGAATAAATTTATTAGGTCGATCTTGGGATATTAGGAATTGAAATTGAATCGTCAAACCCAGGATCACGATTGTAAAATCGCTATTTTTTCACCCACTACTAATATAAACACAATTAAATCCAGTTAGTTTTAGTGTAATGATCTATTGCTAGCTTATTGTTTCTGAGAAAGAATACAGATTGAAGTCATTATTTACTTTTAATTTACTTTGTTAGTAACCAGAAAAAATATTTGATATGAAGGTTCAAATTTCCATGTATGTTGAAAACCCCTGTCCAAAAAACATTTCTGGTACTAGGGCTGAGATAATAGTAGTTTTTAAGGTAGTTTACATTTACCTTAACATTGGTACAGCATACAAAAATGAAAGACCAGTGTTGTAGCAGTATTTAATAGTAAAAATATGAATTATGTTTGGTGATTTACTTTTTTGTGTGTGATTTTAGTAGGTACGAGGACGAGGGTAAGTGATGTAAATTTTGTCATGAAGGGCTGGCTGCGGACAGCTGTGGTCGGTGCGTATGTAGCCCAGATCTCTAGTAGAAACTATGCATGTTTGTGTGCACCGAATGCACATGTGCAAAATAATTAAGTAGTTCCAGTAGGTGGCAGCACTGACTTTTACAGATCAGTGATGAACGACAAAAGAGTAGAGGAAGATTATCAGAATAGCTGTTGTTGTTGTTGTTGTTGTTATTGTAGTAGTTAAGGTGAACAGCTGTATGACAAGGGTCAGAGGTACCTGCATAGCTCATTTTTCATACTTTCCAGACATTATGCCGAGGTATACGGTATTTTAAAAAGCAAAACTATTCTGGCATTTAAAAATACTGGTGATGTAATTTGCATGGGGGGGGGGGGTCCTGGCTTTGACTAATAACTGTTCATAAAAGTTTACACTGGTTGTATTCGTGTTTGTTGCAATGCATCTGCCCTCTCCTCTGATATTTCTCCAGTGGAATATCAGTGCTGTATGCATACACCAACTGCGACCACTCACATTCACAGCCAAATGTAGTATGAACGCAATCTGCTGTGCACATGACCCTCCACAGCCCAAAAACATACGTGGAAAAGTTAAGTATTTACAGTATTTAGATGTTGCATAAGGCCACACATTTTGCCCACTATGTTTTCACTGTCTCTCTCTCTCTCTCTCTCACACACACACATTTATAATTTGCTGAGGTACAAGATTTAAAAAAAAAAATTATGCAGCAACCTTGATTTACAGTACTGTACAGTAAAACTTCCACAGCAGGGCCATTTGCTGCCAGCAGATAGATTGTGGGATTTCACTTCTCATGAAACTCTGGAACTAATTCCTGAACTTTAATTAGTGTAACTGTCTTTCTGTTGCTGGTGCAGTGTTCCTTTCTCAGCTTGTAGTCTCATTTGCTGATTAAAAGATTCTCTACAGTAGCTTTTGTGTGGCATTTAAGTGGGTACCTTAAGTCCCAACAGCAGGACCACTGTGCCAGTGGTAATATAGTGAATAGCCCTTTAGAAGAGAGAGGTAGCGGTAAGGGGCATGCGCTGATTACAGTGCATTGCTGCACCCGCCACACTACCTTGAGGATGAGAACCTGAACCCCACTCATGTAGTGGGCAATACCTCAGCACCACACTAGTCCAAATGGAACCTAGAAGGTAGGGGGTGATGAGTGTTTTTTCCCCCAATGGCTGGAGTGCCAATCCTGCCACCAACCTGCCATCATTGCTGTTTGTTGCTGTAACCTTGTCTAGGATAAGCAGATGGATGGATGGATTACAGACTGTCTAGCATACATTTTGTAGCACACATTTGCTATTTTAACATGAACACTGCACAACACGAATAGTATGTATACTCCATTGCCACTTTATTCAGAATAGCTAGCTAGTACTGGATAGGATCCACTTTCCCTCCATAACTTTCAAAGGTAGATGAGTTATGTTTTCAGACAAGCCATTATGCACACTACTGCTGTACTGAGCTGGCTTTCCTTTTAGCTTTAATCTGGCTAGTCTCCACTGACCTCTCTCATCGGCAAGGTGTTTCTGGCCACATAAATGCCATTGTCTGGATGTTTTTTGTTCATAATACCATGCTTTGTAGACCGTGTATGTGAAAATCCTAGGAGAGTGGCTGTTTCTCAGACCCTGCATCCACCGCATATGATGCCAATAACCACACCGCATTCATAATCGCTTCGATGAGGCAAATTAGCTGTTCTAATGCCGAAAGTTGAACAAATACGTGAACTCCTTCACCCTGTCTGTGAGCCATATGTGTTCAATTGCAGCCACTTTAGGAGAAGGAGGCTGTTTGCATTAGCAA
This sequence comes from Isichthys henryi, assembly GCA_026776945.1. Taxonomy (NCBI): domain Eukaryota; kingdom Metazoa; phylum Chordata; class Actinopteri; order Osteoglossiformes; family Mormyridae; genus Isichthys; species Isichthys henryi. The sequence continues at coordinate 10,177 of JAODJX010000299.1, forward strand.
GCAGGTGTTCTTAAACTGGCTACCGTATGATGGAATTGAAAAAGAAATGAGAGCATACAATGTATTCATTCAGTTTACAAGCCATTTCTTGGCCTTGAAATGTAAAAAAGTGATTAAATCTAACTTTGATGGTAATTATGTAAATCACACAATTATATGAAATTTTAATCATTTTAAATAATTAATCATAGCATACTTTCCTTGTGTGGGTAACACTGTGCCTCGGTGGGTAGCCACATATGTCTCATAGTCTCATAGCTAGTCTCTAAATTGCCCTGTGATGAACATCTCATCCAGGGTGTTTATCTACATTTGATCACATCACCATTAACCGGCATACATTGTGCAAAATTTGTACAGAGCAGTACAGCTTGTCAGCCGAGGAGTGGGGTGTTGATCGGTGAACCAGATTTAATGTTTAGCTATTTCTCTCTCTTTGCAATCAGGGTTCACAAATGTCCGACATCATGTTAAAAAAAAAAAGAGGTGTGACATGAAAATGCATAGTTTAATTTTAGAAATGAATCACCTCCCCCCCAAATCCCCAGTGTTCCATGGCTCAATGAAATACTGGCCACAGCCTAGGACCAGTACATGAATGATATATTTTGTTATTTTGTTGTCTTCATTTGTTATAAAATTTAGTCTTTGCAGTCAGTATGGACAGCATACACCTGAGTAGTTTATTTTCCACAGACAGATCTTTTGTGCAAGGGTCCAATTTTTGTATATTGTGCTTATTGTTGGATCTTGGCATGTTTGATGTCACTGCTTAAGATTTTTCTATGGTAGAGCTTGTCTGACAACTATAAAAAGAGCTTCCTGTATAAGGTGTCTTGCTAAAGAATCTGTGGAGTAGTTCTTGCCAGTTCCATTTGCATTTTAAAACACATACACCTGTCACTATGCTTCGGTATTTGGGGTGAATAAAATACATGATTCATGTTTTCTCTGGTCTTTAGTGTGTATAATTGGTGTTTATGGTTTCAACCAGGCTGGCTATTTTGTTTTGTTTCTTGGCCAAATTCAGAGGAACTGAGAAATTACAGTTGAAAAGCCAGTCTGTTTCTCTTACTATTAAATAAATATTGAAATGTTTAATTTAAAGTAGAATCCAGCACAAGCGGCATTTAATGAAATATGCATCCTTTTAAAAACTGCTTTTTGAACTCAACTTTTTTTCCTTGGGTCAGAACATACAGTTCTGTAGGGTCTCATTCACCAATATCATCCTACGTTTTTTCTTCAATTTGTTCTTGGTCCTTTGGTTTTAAGAAGGTTCTAAGGAAAGTCTATGTCAGATTCACAATGTGTTCTTAAACTGCAGAATTGTTCGCAAAAGTGTTCTTGTAATGATGAATTCCATTGTTCTCTTAAATTGAAAGCGCATGCCAGATGTTCTTAATTAGCATATGTAAATGACCTGCTAGTCCCCATAAAAGGGCATGACACTGCAGGGCTGTGTGCACACACAGAAATTACAAACGAAAATGCAGAAGAAAAGCTGATGGAGTAGTCAAGAATGCCCAAATGAAAATCTAAACACTGTGAAGCACTAGATTCTATACACAAGAAAAGCTTCAGGAAGTGAACAGCAAATGAGCGGTCATATGGAATAGTGTCAGTAGTGGATATAAAATAACAAAAAAAAAGATGCATTGGATGCCAGTACTCGTTCAGTAATAGTTATTGTCACGCGAAGCCGTGAAGGCTGGGGAGCGGGCGATCGCTCAGGCAAGCGAGCAGGCAAAGAGCAGGCAGGCACGCAAAGTATGACTCGAGACTTCAATGACAGACCAGGGACTGACGCAAGACACGGACTGAAATACACAAGATCAATCACAAGAACAA
>JAODJX010000301.1:0-11991 GCA_026776945.1 Isichthys henryi
CTGAAGAATTCATTGTGGAGTCTTAAAGCACTTATGTAAGTCGCTCTGGCTAAGGGCGTCTGCCAAATGCTGTAAATATAAATGTATATGTAAATGTATGTTGTATTCCTTTTTTAAGTTTAAAATTGATACTCTATAAATTGAACTTAATTACATTTAGTTCCTTACCTGATGAACGACTTGTGCTACCCATGCAGGAGAAAAAAAAGTATATTTTAAAGACTAAAGTCTGACACCCTCTCATACCCAAAGACAGACTTTTTTTATCACAGATTATGATTTTGGCAAGGCTGGGGGTCTTGAGGGATCATTAACTGACGCTAGAGAGGGCTCACCTTTTGGTTGTTAATGTCACATCACTACTTGCACGAGCCAAAAATGCCTATGAATTAAACATGGTTCATTTTATCAGAATGTCAAGTTGAGAAAAAGACCGCGTTAAAACCTCTTACACAGATGCCAGAAGCATGCCACAACTCCAGCAAAACATGTTTTTATTTCAGTACTGGAAATTTGTCTGTAACAGTGAAATCACTAGCATTACACTTTAACACTTATAGGTCGAATTTGATTGATAGTCTCCTTGGATTCAAGTGTCAGTTCATTGACCTTATCTAAGAAATATTTTTTCAATCAATGTGTATACATGATATAATTATTGGCATATAACTAAGACAGTCTATTGAGTGAGTATGTGTGTCCACCCTTATTTGTCTGGTCCCAGGAGTACAAGGTGCAGGTCTTGCATTACCCAAAAGAATTACCTCCTTCAAATTCCACTGCAGTGAGCATACAGTCTTTGTCGAACAGGTCCTCTGACCAGTTCTGGCACATTGCTGGGGCTACTTAAAGCATGAGGGCTCCAAATTCCCAGCATTCATTACACTCTCACCTCTTCCTCCAGTCAGCCATGTCACAATTTCAGAACAAGTTAGAATTAATAACACAATCCTGTCCTTTTCTTATTTAAAAACTGTAAATGATAAAACAGCATAAGGTCAGTCATGAGAAAAATGAAGTACACCCTCTTTTAATTCTATGGTGTTACATATAAGGACATAAATCATCTGGTATATATCAGGTTCGGAAATTATTTAAATATAACCTCAGGTGTAAAACACACAAGATTCCACCATGTCAATATTTATTTAATAAATATGAAGCCAAAATGTAGAAGTCATGTGTGAAAAACTAAGTACACCCGATGATTCAATAGCCTGTAGAACCACCTTTAGCGACACTAACTTGAAGTAATCGTTTTCTCTATGACTAAGTCTTTCATATCAAAGTGAATTATAGCTAGATATATCTACTATTGTCTCATCTGCCAAAAGGACATTGTTCCAGAAATCTTGTGGTTTGTTCCGATGCAACTTTGCAGACCTATACTGTGCTGCCATGTACTTTTTAGAGAGTCGGGGCTCCCTCCTGGCAACCCTTCCAAACAAGCCATACTTGATTAGTGTTTTTCTAATTGTACTATTATGAACTTCAACATTTAACATGCAAACTGAGCCCTGTAGAATCTGAGATGTAGCTCTTGGGTTTTTCACAATTTCTCTGAGCATTGCTTGGTCTGACCTTGGGGTAAATTTGCTGGAATGACCACTACTGGGAAGATCGGCAGCTGTCTTGAATATTCTCCACTAGTGATAATCTTTCTCAGTGTAGAATTATGGACTTCAAATTGTTTGAAAATGACCTTACAATCCTTACTGGATTGCATTGGCTTCTCCAAGACAATTGATGATGTCTTTCTTCCATCCCATTGTGTTAACACGATTGAATGCTACAGACCAGCAAACTGCCATTTCTGCTTTTATAGAGGTGGTCACACTTGCTGATGATCAATTAATTAAGTGCATTTGATTAGCAGCACATGGCTGCTACTTACCCTCTTAATTCCTATGGAAGCAGTACTCAGTTTTTCACACACACACTGTTTCTGCATTTTGGCTTACTTTTTGTTAAATAAAAAAATGACACTGAAATTTATCATGTGTTGTTATTCACATGAGGTTGTATTTACCTAATTTTAAGACCTGCTAAAAACACGATTATTTTTTATTATGTCTTGATATGTAAAACCTTAGAATTGACAGTTACTTTCTTTTTCACATGACTGTACATTCTTAATAATCTTTAGCAGTCAGATTTGCACACTGTCTGTTTCCCTTTGCGTACTGTAGATTCCATAAAGTAGGTCATACCCCATGGGCCCCCATCATCCAGGAGTACACACAGTCTATAGACACCTTCTGACTTAGCTGCATGTGTGTGGGAAATGATAAGAGAAACTGTACATATTCTTAAATATTATTCACATACTGCACCTTGAAAAAATACTCAGTCCCTACATTTGTTTTGTTGTAGAAAAACAAGCTGAAAAGATAATTTTCTAAAAATAGCAGAAAAAGAGTACATTTAAAAAGTACACATATCCCTATACCATCAACTACAAACTTGTCCGAATGCAATAATTTAAGTAAGTAAAAGTCACTTGTAATAAATCAGCAAATCACCTTTTGTATTTTTTTGCAGATTTAAATACTCCACTCCTGCAAAATCCTATAACACCTGAGAGACCTTCCAAACCAAATACATCCTTGCCCATAGAGAATTTGCTACATGTCATCTATAGTCCTAAAGTAGAGCTGATTGGTGTGTAAGGAAAGCTGCCTTTACAGTATGGCATACATCAAACACTGCACACCAATCTGGAACCCCCCTGCCCCCCACATGGTAAAATATGGTGGTTGTAGCATTATATTATGGGGATGCTTTCAATAACAGGGATAGATATTCATGTTAGGATTGATAAGACGGCAAATAGAGGACTTTACAGAGAAGTCCTAGAAACCCTGATACCTTCCCTTCAAGGAAGCTTTTCAACAGGAAAATAATCAGATGCAAATTGTTTTCAATGCAAAAGGCCTTAAACCGACTGAAAATCAGTGGCCCTTTATCTGACCTGGGTTGAGAAAATTTTCTACGAAGAATCTGAATGTAAAATGTTAATGGAAATCTATCTAATACTGTAATAGTTGCCAAACAAGGTTTAACAAAATGTTTAGCAAATGGATGAATATTTATGAAGTGACATTTCAGTTTTTTTTTTTATTGTTTGGTTATTATTTTTCTTTTCTTTTGTTATGTCTTAAGATAGATGTGTGACTAACAAATTACCCCCATATAAAACTAAATTCAACTAAATTCAAACTAAATTATGAGAATATTAAGTTTTAAGAAGCAAATGAAGACTATTATTTATATTTCACAGGAAGATCTCCACAGATTATGATCAGCAAGTGAGGAATTGTGATGGAATGCATGGTCAGTGATGGTGTTTGATGTTACAGGTTTAGGGGGTAGTCTGTGGTTCAGCAGGCTGTGTCTGTGATCAGAGGGTTGTCGGTTTCAGCCCGGCCTCAGCAGAATAGTTACACATGCGTGGGCCCTAAAGCAAGCCCTTCATCCCCAGCCCTCTGAATGTTGCAAGGTGGCTGACCCTTCACTGTGACCCCAAGCTTGTTCTCACCTGTATGGAGGTAAAGCAAAATGAGAATTTTCTCACAGGGAATAATAAAGTATCACTAAAAGTAAATTAGTTCAAGTGAAGATCAGATTTTAGTCTCTTTCTGTTTGCAAAACATTCTTTCTTCATGAGTGTTTCTGTGGGTCTGTCTGTTTCTTTTCACCAGACATGTCTAATAACATTATTTGTGGCAGATTGTCAGAATCATTCTTTATTCTGAGCTGCATCATTAGTCTTCCTTTTCAAACTAATGTTCCTAATACCTTGCTTTTCATGTGTCCCTCTGTTAATGATGATCCAAGGCAGGCCCTGCCCTAAGCTTAGGTCTAACCCATTTGAAAGCATCATTTTCCCCATACAGGCCTGACTGGACCAGGAATGTAGTCTGATACCATATCTAGGAGACAACGAGATTCCATTCCCTGTGAAAAAAGCCTTTGTTGTGCCACCTTTTACCATCATAACGTTATCGCATGTTTGGTTGTAATACAATACAAAAGAATATACTGTATGTGAAGTAGGCAAAAGTGAAAACAACAGAAATTCCACTCATCACATTCTTGTGGGTCTGCCAGGGATTTTAGAAATAATAATAATAAAAATAAAAATAGTAATAAGAAGATGAAGAAGAAGAAGAATAGTATAGTAGTACTTTATCAATCCCCGTGGGGAAATCCGCTTTACATCTACCCCATTCTGCTCTCCATAAGAGACACAGACACACGTACAGGTGAGAGCAAGCTTGGGTTACAGCAAAGGGCAGTCACCTTACAGTGTCCCTAGAGATGGAGGTTAAGGATCTTGCTCAAGGGTCTACGGACATTTTATGATAATAATAATAATAATAATTATTATTATTATTATTGTTATAATTATTATAGTAATAATAATATATCTCCGTTAGCTGAGTTAAGCTAGGAGTCATGAGTTTAGGTAAGAAGCATTTCTCTTAGACAATCATGACTTCTAGCTTAAGTTAACCGAGATAACTGAGAAATCCTGCAAATCAATGAGGCAATTTCCATCCATTTTCTACCAATTTTCTGTATCCGCTTGTCCTGTTGAGGATCGTGAGGTGTTTGGAGCCTATGGACACAAGGCAGGGAACAACCCAGGATGTGTCGCCAACCCAAAGCAGGGCACTTGGGTAATTTCATATTTTTAATAGAATGAACATTTGTCATATAAAGTATCTCATATCCATATGCTATGTGGACAAAACTATTGGGACACACCACTTAATCATCAAAGTCGGGTGTTTCCTTCAAACCCATTTCCACAGGTCTATAAATCAAGCACCTAGCCATACAGTCAAGTTTACAAACATTTGAGAAAAAATTACTTGTTTTGAAGAGCTTCTTGAATTCAAGCGTGGTACTTCCATAGGATGCCACCTTTGCAATAAGTCAGTTTGTGAAATTTCTTCCATGTTATATATTCCACAGTCATCTGTAAGTGGTACTATTGCAAAGTGGAAACAACTATAGAAACTCTATATGTGAAGTGGCACCATGTAAAGTAACAGAGCACAGTCGCTGAGTGGTGAGGCACATAGTGCGCAAAAGTCAACAACACTCTGTTGACAAAAACTGGCATTGTGCCAGCTGTTTGGTGGAGGAGGGTTAATGGTATGGGGTTATTTTTTAGGGGTTGGGTTAAGCCCCTTAGTTTCAGTGAAGGGGACTCTTAATGCTTCAGCACACCAAGACATTTTGGACAATTCTATTCTCAGTGCACAAAGAAAGATCTATAAAGACATAGTTAGGTGAGTTTAGTGTTGAAGACCTTGACTGGGCCACACAGAGCCCTGATCTCAACCCCATCGAATACCATTGGGATAAATTAGAACAGAAATGTGAGCCAGACCTTCATGTCCAACATCAATGTCTGCCCTCACAAATACTCTTCTAGATGAACGGGCAAAACATCACAGACACACTTTAACATCTTTTGTGGAAAGCCTTCCAGAAGATTGGCAGCTGTTATAGCTGCAAAGGGGGGAGCAAATCCATATTGATGCTTATGGATTAAGAATGGGATGTCATATTAATATGCAGAAAGCATCTACTAACACTTGTATTTCTGTATAATAATACCGACAGGCCTGTGCAAATTTGTAGTTTCTGTTTTGTAATAGTATTGGAGTATGGGCATGTACTTAACATAATTTAAATTTTCTGCTTTATGTACTGATCCCATGTTCATTCATAATAAATTATTCACAAGGGAGTAGTAACTGAGTAACCAAATTATTTGTGCACCCTCAAGTAAAGTGTTACTGAAAAGTTTTGAATAATTTGCGTGAGTTTATTTTTATGATGGAAAGAATGCTTATTTCATGAATTACTAACACAGTTTTCCTATAGTTCCTATAGTTCAGATGACTAGCTCTTCAGGTCCAAGCACACCAAACCGGTAGGCCAAGTACCTACAACAGGACATCAGATGCAGGTTAGAGCCTGCATTAGCCTTTAGAAGGAACAGGAAGCTCACGGAGCCAGTCAGACCGGCATGGCATTCATTCCTGACAAGACTGCAGAACCTGCTTGAAGTGTCTGCTGAGATGCAGCTATATAAAGAGCGACGTTCCGCAGCCACAATAGAGCTGCAGTGTGAACTCCTTAAATCTACAAAAGGTAAAGTTGCTAAATGCTCTGTATGTGAAGTTGTTTTCAACCGTTGTTTCATTTGTTGTCTTATTTGTTTTCCTTGCAGAAGAAGGATACTGCATTTAAAGCCTACAACGGTGTCGGTGTGCTGGTGTGGCGTCCTTTGGTCAAGTGGTTCTTAACAGTTCAACAGTTCTTTACCAAAATTGTGAAATGTTTAGGACCACTTGATCAGGGTGATGATTATGTTAAAGAGTGAAGACAAGAGACACATCAAAGAAGACACTTAATGAAAATAAATTCAGTGCCAAAGAACTTAATGTAAATGCTTATGTCTTTGAAAATGTTTCCGTGCTGACACTACTATAGCTGCCTCTGGATTTTTCATTCTAGTTCATTCTTTATTAGTTGCTTATTCAAGCACAGTTCATTTATGTTTGGTTGAATAATTCAAGCTGTAAAAGTTCAGTTAAACGACGAATATCTTAAGTAATTTTACATTAGGATGAGAAACATGTATGTTTTTAATCATCACTGATGGGTTCTTTTTAGTTAAGATTTGTGAGGAAATGTATTGCCACTGCACTGCAATGCACATGACATCTGACAAGACATTCCTGATTACTTATTAATAGAAATTAGAAATTTCTAACCATGTAATTGGTCATGTCATGTGCAGGATATATAATGCCTGGATGACTGATGGCCAATTCCTGGTCTTCAGACCAGTATCCAGAAAATTTAATATCTGTAGCAATGACTTACTCAGAAGTGATAAGCTGTCTGTAATGAGTGTCTGATAAAGATGGAAAAGTTACTTTTTGTGTCTAAAAGCGACACCCTATTAGAACTGCAGTTAGCATTAGCATCAGGGTAGGTAGCACTATTGGCTCACACTTTCAGGCCAGGGGATTTAAATCCCTTCCCAAATTCTCCCCGTGTTACATGGATTCATCCAGCTGAACTGACATCTCTAAATTGGAATTCTATCTGCCTCATGTCTTGTGCTTCCCAGCACAGTCTCAGCACAGACTCACTGTAACCTTATAATGGGCATGTGTGATAGATGAAAAGATGGTACTGATATGACTGAAAGGGTGCTAATGATATGACGTTAACTGCATACATACTGGATGTCAAGCACACTGGAATGGAAAATGGATTTATGTATAATTTTCACATTTCCAGTAATGTCCTGAGCTTATATCAAAGATTAGAAACTGAGCCAATCCAGTCATTTTTGATATGCCCGGTATCGGTTGCAAAGCCTGACCTATTTAATTTCTGCCTACTTTATGTCAGTTGTGCAGATTGTAAGGTTCCATCACATGCTGCAGTAAGCGTTCAGGTACATGTGGCTTAAAACTGCTATCTAACGAGATGTTAGTCGTGTGGAAATTCATCAAATTTGAAACTCAAAGTAGCCCAATAGCTAGGTTTTCACTGCCATCCATTTAAGAGGTCCTAGCAACAGAGTGTCATTTAATGCAAGGGATCTAGTTATAAGCATTTGCAGAAACATCATAAGGAAGAACACTGCAGTATGGTAAAACTTACACAGACCAAGAATGTACGACGCCTACTGTATGTGTAAGTGTATTTACAGTCAGGTCCATAAATATTGGGGCATCGACACAATTCTAATCTTTTTGGCTCTATACAACACCCCAATGGATATCAAATGAAACGGTGTAGTAATTACAACAGTTTGTATAAGTGCCTCCCACTTTTTAAGGGACCAAAAGTAATGGGACAATTGACTGCTCAACTGTTCCATGGCAAGGTGTGTGTTATTCCCTCATTATCTTATTTACAAGGGGCAGATAAAAGGTCTAGAGTTCATTTCAAGTGTGCTATTTGCATTTGGAATCTGTTGCTGTCAACTCTCAATATGAGATCCAAAGAGCTGTCAGTATCAGTGAAGCAAGCCATCATTAGGCTGAAAAATAAAAACAAACCCATCAGAGAGATACAGTAGCAAAAACATTAGCTGTGGCCAAATTAACTGTTTGGAACATTCTTAAAAAGAAAGTTTGCACCTGTGAGCTCAGCAACACCAAAAGACCCGGAAGACCACGGAAAATAACTGTGGTGGATAACCGAAGAATTCTTTCCCTAGTGAAGAAACAGTTCACAAACAGTTGGCCAGATCAAGAACACTCTCCAGGAGGTAGGTGTATGTGTGTCAAAGTCAACAATCAAGAGAAGACTTCACCAGAGTGAATACAGAGGGTTCAACACAAGATGTAAACCATTGGTGAGCCTCAAAAACAGGAAGACCAGATTAGAATTTTCCAAATGACATCAAAAAAGCCTTTACAGTTCTGGAATATCATCCTATGGACAGATGAGACAAAGATCAACTTGTACCAGAGTGATGGGACGAGAAGAATATGGTGAAGGAAAGGAACTGCTCATGATCCAAAACATACCACCTCATCAGTGAAGAATGGTGATGGTAGTCTCATGGCGTGAGCATGTATGGCTGCCACTGGACCTGGTTCCCTTGTATTTATTGATGATGTGACTGCTGAACAAAAGCAGCAGGATGAATTCTGAAGTGTTTCGGGCAATATTATCTGCACATATTTAGCCAAATGCTTCAGAACTCATTGTATGGCGCTTCATAGTGTAGATGGACAATGACCCAAAGCATACTGCGAAAGCAACCAAACAGTATTTTAAGGCGAAGAAGTGGAATGTTATGCAATGGCTAAGTCAATCACCCGACCTGAGTCCGATTGAGCATGCATTTTACTTGCTGAAGACAAAACTGAAGGGAAAATACCCCAAGAACAAGTAGGAACTCTAAGCAGTTGCTGTAGAGGCCTGGCAGAGCATCACTAGGGATGTAACCCAACGTTTGGTGATGTCTATGCATTCCAGACTTCAGGCTGTAACTGACTGCAAAGGATTTGCAACCAAGTATTAAAAAGTGAAAGTTTGGTTTATGATTGTTAATTTGTACCATTACTTTTGGTCCCAAGGGTGGCATGGTGGTGCAGTGGTTAGCACTGTTGCGTCACACCTCTGGGACCCGGGTTCGAATCCCCGCCTGGGTCACATGTGTGCAGAGTTTGCATGTTCTCCTCATGTCGTCGTGGGGTTTCCTCCGGGTACTCTGGTTTCCCCCCACAGTCCAAAAACATGCTGAGGCTAATTGGAGTTACTAAATTGCCCGTAGGTGTGCATGCGTGAGTGAATGGGGTGTGACTGTGCCCTGCGATGGGCTGGCTCCCCATCCTGGGTTGTTCCCTGCCTTGTGCCCATTGCCTCCGGGATAGGCTCCGGATCCCCCACGACCCAGTAGGAACAGCGGTTTGGGAAATGGATGGATGGATGGATGGATGGACTTTTGGTCCCTTAAAAAGTGGGAGGCACATATACACAATGCTGTAATTCCTACACCATTCACCTGATTTGTAGGTAAATACCCTCAAATTAAAGCTGAAAGTCTGCAATTAAAGCACATCTTGTTCCTTTCATTTCAAATCCATTGTGGTGGTGGACAGAGCCAAAAAGATTAGAATTGTGTCGATGTCCCAATATTTATGGACCTGACTGTATTTATTTATTAAAAGATCAGATTGGGACTTGGAAGATATAAGTATAAGTATTCAGTGCTGACAAGACCAGGGCTACTGACTCTCAGAGATAGCGATAAGCAAGACGCTACACTGGACTCTACACTGGGGGGCAGACGGATAGAGCCAGAGACAAGGCCTAATAAACTAAACAAGTCTGGGCAGTTAGCAAACAAAATGCAAAATACAAATAAAATGCTTGCACCAGAAAAATTAAACAAATCCAATTCACAAAACCAAGCAGAACACAAATTTGATAGAAGCAGAACACCATATATTTGATTGCACACAATGAGGCCTGAGGGGTGCACTATGAAGTGAGCTTATGAGTTTAGTGAGGTAGGGATATGCAGTACTACTGATATCAATTCATACCAAGGCCTATTAAAAGGCAGCTCTTACCAAACTGATAACCAGCATCATAGTGCCATTTACCTAGGGCTCCCAACTCTCATGGTAAATGGACTGCATTTATATAGCGCTTTTCTACTCCTACGAGCACTCACATGCACCCACACACAACCATGCAAGCCAATCTGCTCACCAGGAGCAATTTGGGGTTCAGTGTCTTGCTCAAAGACACTTTGATGGGGGCAGGAGGAACCGCTGCTCGAACCAGCAGCCCTCCAGTTGCCAAACGATAGCACTACCTCCTGTGCCACCATTGCCCCACAAATGACACATGCACCTACTGACTCTTACGCTCATGCAATAAATCTTACAGCAAATCTATATTACTCCATTATAAACCTAAAATTTGTTATATCAAAATCATTGGGGTATTTTGTAAACCCTACAGACTATTTACAAGGTAATAAAACAGTTAGATACACGTAAATACGTTTGCAGACTTATCTCGAATTGAAAAACTCCCGCCAGCCAGCTGACCAAAGTTGGAAAGCCTACATTGTGGCAGTTAAGTTAACCCCTATCTATCCAGTTATTTCTGGGTACGTTAAGCTTGCTTTGCAGTACACCCCAGAAATTCCAAAGACTGTGACCAAAATGCAAGACTGAGCGAGCAATTGTAACTCTGTAATTGTACTCTGTGAATGGGTGTGGCTATGAAGGAGAACCACCCCTGCAGCAGGTGTCCTGTGAAATGGATTATGGGCTGGATGTGATACATACAACACCCCTGAAAGACTCCTATTTCTTCACAGGGCACACATGCATGCACATCATGGCCAATCTGGAGACTTCAGTTCGGTCAGCTGCATGTCTGTAGACTACAGGAAACCCACACAGCACGGGGAGAAAATGCAGAATGCACACATAGTGGGGGTGGTGCTAAACCCGTAACCTTCAGGGGGCAATGTAATGTAACACTGCAGCCCACTGAGGCACATGTTGGCTATACAGCATTGCTTAAACTTTAACATTTTTCCATTTCTTCGTACAGCTGGCTATCAAATTGTAATGGACAAAATGACATAAACCATATGTTGTATTTTTTCACCCCAATAGACGGTGCTCTTCATTTGCTTTGGGGCATACTTTTTGCCCTTTCATGACCAGAGACCACCATTGACTGATGTTAAAAAAAGCAGGAAATGGTTCATGAAGCATCATTTTCTCCATCACTACTATTTACACAATCTCCTAGACTTGTAGCTGTGTACTGCCTTGTTCTCTCCAAAGACAACTGATATAGCTTACTTTAGGTTGGTTACCATTTCAGTCAGTGACATTCAGCACCGCTCTGTGTTTGCCCATGCAGGTGCAGTGGGTAACTCTGGTACCTCATGCCTTCAGGGTTAGGTGTTTGAATCCTGCCAGTTCAGGTGTAACAAATCCACACCAAGATTTTTTTTAAACCAACCAGATCAGTACTCAGTGACTGTGACTCTTTATACTCAACTGGTTGCTAGAAACAAAATTTTGGTCAGAATTTGTACTTTCTGGATCTGAACACTCAATCTCTAAATCCTGCCCTGTGTGTGGAATCTGCATGTTTCCCCATGTTGTGTGAGTTCCATCCCATGGGCCTAACACATTTTGTTAATCAAATTCATGTGTCTGAATTGTCCATTGTATGCCCTGTGAATCATTGGAATCCCATCCAAAGTGTACTACTGGAATAGGCTCCTAGTCTGCCTGAAAAAGCTTTGCATACACAGTAAGCAATTTTTTATTCATTTAATTGTCCAATAGGCTTTACATGTGAAGATAAGAACATAAGAACAATACAAATGAGAGGAGGCCATTCGGCCCATCAAGCTCGCTTGGGGAGAACTTCACTAATAGCTCAGAGTTGTTAAAA
>JAODJX010000302.1:0-11928 GCA_026776945.1 Isichthys henryi
CCTGCCTCGTGCCCATTGCTTCCGGGATAGGCTCCGGACCCCCCGCGACCCAGTAAGGATAAACGGTTTGGAAAATGAATGGATGGAATTTTGTAAATCATAATTTTATGATTGGAAATTGGGGGGGGGGGGGCTTTTTTTTATTCAGTCTAAATTCCACATTGCTTTTCACCATATTTTTGTATTTTTCTTTATTTATCAGCATTCTATAATTGTATGTTATGACATCATGCAGATAGACATCAATTGCTATACTGCAAGGATGAAAAGCCAAAGTTGATAGATATGTATTTGTGAATATTCCTAATATAATTGTTTGGTTATATAAATTTGAAACACGTAAAGGTAAATATATATATAATAAAGTGGTCCTGTTGTCATGGTTTGTATGTACGTTTGTCACTGTAAGCGCATGGGCTTGACAAGATGTTACAAATATATGAGGTTGGATCTTATGTATAATTGTGATATTTATCTTTGTGAGAATTTTGAAGTTTCTGATCCTTGCTGAGCTTTTTCTAAAACTAAGGCTGTGAAATGTATGATTCTGCCGTCCAGAATAACAGTGGATCTGCTGGAAATATTACTGTTAATGACAGGAATTTAATGGCTGTATTTCTCTTGGTTAAAACTATGTAATTATAACATTTGAATGCCAGTGGATAATGTCTCAGTGGATAATATTGTCATAATAATAATATTTTCATGTGGTCTGTTTTCATGTGTATAGTCAATATGATTTTCTAATCGCAACAGAGATTCAGTTTTTTTTTTTTTTTTGACAATTCCATCTCAGTTAAACATAATTATAAGCCTTCACCTCTAGCACTGGTGAATTTATTTCTTTGAGTATGAAATGTGCAGGTTCTTGCTTGTTTGTTTGGGTTTTCCCTGGATAGACTAGTTTTCTCCCACAGTCCCGTGACATTGGTTTTGGCAGATTTGTGTCTCTATGACTTACTTTGCAAATGGATTCTCCCTATGGTTCACTCTAAGTCTGTAGTGGATATATGGCTATGAGAAATGGATGGATGGATGGATGGATGGATGGATGGATGGATGGAAGGATGGGTGGATGGATGGATAAACATTTCCTGCAAATGCTAATGTATTGGTACTGGTGCTTTTTGATACTATGTTACAATAGAATAGAATAGAATAGCATAGAATAGAATAGAATAGAATAGAATAGAATAGAATAGAATAATGATACTTTATTAATGCCTGAGAGGAAATTCTCTTTTCACCTTCTGCATCTTGCTCCCCATGAGACGCACATACAGGTAAGAGTAAGCATGGGAGTCACATTGCAGGCATGGGGTTGCAGTGCAGGCATGGGGGTTGCAGTGCAGGCATAGGGGTTGCAGTGCAGGGTCGGTCAGTGTGCAGCACCCCTGGAGTTGGGGCATTAGGACTGTGCTCAAGGGTCCACAGACATAAGGCAACCTAATGACCACATGGGGCTGAGCCAATACAACTTTGTTGATTCTTATACAAATTATTTTCTTAGTTATTAACTAGATCAACTATACTGTGAGTTGTACCAGTATACCTGACCTGTGTATGTGACAAATACAGTTACCCAGTAATTAGGGGATGATAAAAACGGGCATTATGGTAATAATAATAATAATAATAACATTGCTGATCCGTAAGAACAACTGTGATACATACCTTTGCACTGCAAACTTTTATCGTTGCCTGATTTTTATTTTTGAGTTTTCATATATATATATATATTTCTTCAATTAAAACTGAAAAGGCAGCAGCATGTAACAGAAAGCAAACAGTAGTCACATTCACTGGATGTACTGTACAGTATGTTCTGGGAAATGTGGCTTATTTAGGCGTGTTCCTGTTAGCCGACCCGCCTGTTACACAGTTCACTGCAACATCAAATACTTGTAAAAAGAAAGCAAGCAGGGAACTTGTCAGATTTTTGTCCAAGATTTCATGTCAACCAATTGCACTTCAGTAATATCAAAACAACGTCACGCTTGCAGGCTTTTTCAATGCCACATTTAAATATTCTTCACACTGTATCAGTTGCAGTGTGTGCCTTGCCTGTCGCCATACCTTCTCTCATGTCCACGGTTACTTATTTCAGAACATATTATTTCCTCTTAACAGACTGCCACATCGCAGCAACTTTGCTAATGCTAATACTTTCCATGCGTGAACAGTGCATTCTGATGAACAATCAATCCTGTGTTAAAACAGAAACGCACATTTTCCGTGTGATTTACACCTGTCAATCTCAGATCATCTACACAAGGAAAGCATTTAGAATCACCCGACAAAAGCAGAAGTGAGTTACAAAAAAACCAGCAGCAACAATTATTCTTGGAAAACTATCTGTGGAGGAAATCACAGGTGTTTTTGGGACTAATCTGCAGCAACTCTGCACATGAAAACGGTTCAATTAGTGCAGACCGTCTCTTCTGGTTACAAAACCATAAAGCCATATAATACCTTAACATGACTTTTCTCATTGCCACTAATTATTTTTAATCCATGGATTTTGTCATCACTTTGCTGCTTTTGCTCAATATTAACGAGATTTAATACTGATTATGTATTATTACTTTGAAAACATTACTGGAACACTCCTTTCTGCTTTCCCATCTCTCACAAGAGAGATGGAACACTGGCATTCAAGTCTAGTATGGTGCACAATTAATTCACTAGACAATTATTTGCTATATGTATTTTGCCATCGTTTTTGCGTTATAATGCTGCAATGGAGGCACATAGGGCTAAACATAAGCACCAAAGTCTTTCTCAGAAGGGTCTGTCGTTATCTCCCAGTCTCTCATATTGATCATATAGTGCAGAGGAAGGTGACCCTGATCCTGGAGGGTCAGTATCCAGTAGGTTTTCTATCCTACCCGATGACTTACTATCTGCCTGAGATTAGGTGGGTTATCAGAGACCAGGTAGGATAGAAAACCTGCTGGATATCGACACTCCAGGATCAGGATTGCCTACCCCTGATATAGTGTACAATCTTGCTTTCAAACTGGATTCAAAAAGTTTGGCAAAAACAGTAAATATCACTCAATATTTATATCAGTTAAACCTAGATCATATATAATCGGACAATTTTGCTTGTACGTTTTTTTTTCGGTCGTCTCTCCTGCGCTATGTATTCTACAAAATAAATTAATAAACAATCACATGATTTTTATAACCGAGTGCTGTTGTTACACTTGATGGGCTTTTGGGTCAAGGTCAGACAATTTCCGCTGGAGCACAGCTGTGAGTGATAAACAGGTTTCTGTGGAGATGACTCTTCATCGATTCTATTAGTAAGGGAGCGACAGAAACGTTCAGTCAGCTGGAGAAGACAAGCTCACCGCTGACCGCATGGCACTGGGGATCACTGTCAGCTTGGCCCTCATTCTGGTAAGAGTAAAATGCTAATTATCAGTGTGTCTACATCTGATACGTTTTTGTATATTTTATTTTATTAACTATATATATTTTATATATAAACATTATGTATATTTTATATTATGTATATTTTATATGTATATGTATATGTATATATTATATGTAATATGTATATTTTATTAACTCCAAACTGGGTCAGGAATCCTAATTTTCACTTAAGATGACACATTTTAAAAAATTTATTCTGGGATTATTTTAAATTAATTTTGAGATCGAAAAGTGGGTTTAAAGAAAATTTCATGAACAAGTTCACATTTTCTTGCAGTGTCAAAAACACTTGGGACAACTGACTACGCTTGGTATTAGTGCACTTTGTGTTTTAGGAATGCTGGAATAACTGGCTTTTCTTATATTGCACTCCTTAAGATTCTAAGTTCTTGTTTGTGGGTTTAGATTGACACATATTCTGTCATGCATAGCCTATGTTATGGATTATAAAGTGTATATATAATAATGAAGAATTTCAGACTATCACATTTATGATATATTTGCAGACAAAAATATTTTCTTTATCGGTAGTAAACATGGAAAATAACGCAAACGGACCGAAGAATAACATCTGCTACAGGTTTTCGGTTTTGTAAATTCTTGACTTAAATTATACTTTGACATTATACTATGTTATTCCATAGGTTGTAAATTGTTGGCATGACCTGGACAATACAGAGTTTGACTGCTGGCCTATATCGCAACCTAATGATTACAATATGATCGACTGTGGAGGTAAGGTAAAGATTTCTTTTAAGACAAGAATTGTAGCTGTTGCTGTTAAGCTTTATTCTCCTCTCTGTCGGTTAGTATAGACATCGAGGTCAATATTGTTGATCCTGTCTCTTCCCACTTTTTACCTCATAAATGACGATGTGCATTGAATGCAGGTGTCTATGCTCTACTTAAAACCAGAGGTGGAGATTTCAGATCCAGAGAGTACAAATCCAGACCAAGATTTTGTTTCAACCAACACGTTGCGTATAAAGAGTCATAGTCACTCAACTGGTTGGTTGAAACAAAATCTTGGTCGGGATTTGTACTCTCTGAACCTGAAATCTCTACCTCATTAAAGAACGAATCTGTGAAATTCAATGCTCAGGTAGATGGGCAAAAAAATTACACACACATATATATATATATATATATATATATATATAGGAAATCCTTTCTACCTGTGGCAATAAGATTGTATAACTCTTCCTCATTCTGTAGGTGATCTTCAGAATTTTGTCATTAAGCCTCATTCGGATTGTGCAATATTACTCATCTGTTTGTTATTGAATGTTTGTTATTGAATGTTTGTTTGTTGTTTTATCCCATCATCACATGCTGCTATCTCAATTATTCATGGCACAAATACTACGTCACTTTTCATTATTACTTGCACTAATAATCTGTTATCTTATTATATCGGTTATAGCTTTAGTTATAGTTATTTTCTACTTATATATATATTCAAGGATCTGTGTTGATATTTGCTATGAATGTTTAGGTAACGCCTTCTTAAGCTTTGTAAAAATACATTTAAATATGCATATGACATATATGTGTATTGCATTGCTCACTCTGACAGTAATGCACAGAGGTGAATGTAGAGTTATGTTTATACTGAATCACAGCAGTGGGCAGCGCTGGATCCTAATCAGGCAGGGTGATCTAGCCGCGTTGATACAGTATGTGGTCATTGCTGTGGCTGAGCAGGGCTTGAGATGGCGTGGGTGCAGCGACCTCCGGAAAAAGTCACCAGTGGAGAAGAGTTTAATGTGACCTACTCTCTGACAGCGTCGGATTCGTTCTATGGGTATGCGGTCAAGAACAAGATATTCAATTTTAGGTAATTCCAAAAGACTATAAGAATTTCTTCTTTGACATTTTTAAGAAATCCTAAGCTGAATGGTTAACAGAGTATTTGTACTGTACTGCCGAATGTCCCATAACATGTCGGTTGTGATACATTCTAGGAATACATGGTATCGCATGACAAGAGTCGTGTTTCATTTTAATAGGGATGCATCAGAGGCCAAGAAGTTCTGTCATGAGCATGAATGTCCATCAAACTGGAACAGTGCCAGTGAGCACAACTGCTGTGTGTACCATGCCAACATCCACTCCTGCCCCCTTGCTCTGATGGTGGGTGTCCTGGATTCTCTCGCTTGGTTAGTCACTGCTGAGCTTCATCAAAGGCATCAAAGGAAAACAATATTTCAGAGCTACATTCTTTGTCTGTAGGTATATTGTAGAATAAAATTGGGCAATTACATCAGCTAATTGCATCTTTCATCAGAGTAATTACAAGGACAAAGAAAAGCGGAACTGTAATTATCTGACCGACACAATCAAAGTTGATTAGGGTATGAGGACATAGTCAAATATGGCCAATAAATGACAGAACTGCCTACTTTAATAGGCAGCTGTTAAGGCCCATTTCCTCTTCAATTATCTGCATGACATGAACACAAAATTTGACCTTGACTCTAAGACCTTTCATACAAAAATCAAATTGATTACAATAAACAATTGCACTCAGTTGGTCTTTTAAAAGTCAATGGTTCTTATAGAGGCAAGGAGGGATTTGTGGACCTTGGATCCCTGATGATGGCAAGATTGTGACACATACGGTGTCCAAAGCTGGACGGATGAGCCAGCAGAACTGGACATCAAAGGTGAATTTTAGCCTGTGTGACTAAAAAAGTCTGTTGGGCACATGTGCTGCATAAATGACACTTTTCACCTGGAGAATTGTTTTATGACTGTCACTTTCTAGGTGGTGCTGATCCATGTAGGTGTGACCTCAGTCATTGCTCACGTTAAAGTCGGACAGATGCATGCAGCTTTAGAGACCAAGGTCCTGGTCGTCAGTGCTCAAGGTCAGCAAGTCCTTGTCAAAATGCTCCATACATTTTGTGTACTTTTTGTACCTTTTGAGCATAAATAACAGAAATGGCATATGTCTCCATGATAAATGCAGTTATAATCACTCATGTACAGTTTTAAATAGTATGGTTATGACAGATTGATAAACAGTATCTTAATCGAAATGTATGTATTATATCGTTTACTGTACTTTGGAGGCAATGGCATCAGCAGCATTGACATTGGGAGGGACTGTATTTGCCTTAGTTCGGGGGGGGGGGCTGGTTTTGATGTGTATCATTAAATTTCAATGGCCACGCATGGAACAGTCACATTAAGAAAGTAAGAAAGATATCATGATACACATTTACTATGATATTTTGAAAGTCTGAGATATCAAAGGCTTCATCATTTAAAATAAGAGTAACACTGTTTAGGGTGCAGTTTCACAAGTAAAATGACTAATCCATACAGGGGCATCGTGCAAGCCAAAATTCTTTAGGGTAGGGGCTTCTTCCCCCTTTTTCTGAAACTTGACAGGACTGGGACTGTCTGTCTTTTTTTGAAACGATGCTGAAATTTTTTCCCCTTCATCTTGACCTGGAGATAAATGGAATTCAGTGTTTTGCTAAGTATAACCTGTGATAGTGGTGACAAAAAGTGGTAACTGTCAAGATGCTGTTACGAGTCATGACCCAGCTAATGAGCCAGAACCTGCATGTACTACCTCAGTTTCAATGCCACTGGATTCACATAAAATGTTTTTGTCCGATATAGGATTACAGTCTTCATTAGATATACGTTTCTTATTGTGTTTTCACACCAACACATTTTATTATGATTAAAATTAATTCTGGTTTGATTTCTTGCATGGTGCGATTCATTTGGCCAGGTGTGAACACAGTAATCTCACTCTGGTGTGGACCAAAACAACTGCACAGAGACCCTTGAGGGGTAATACTCGCACTGTGCATGTGCAGTGAGTTGGCTTCAGTAATGCACAGATTCATAATGAAAGATAAGGAACTGATCTTAACTTGTCTTATCTGTTTCATATGTGAACATTACAAAAACATGTTCAATAGCCAAAGCTGCCATTATGAACGGCGATCGCAAAACACAAATATATCGCAAGGGGATCTTGTTTTCCAATGCTTTTCAGCCCTATATATATATATATATATATATATATATATATATATATACATGAAGCTTCTAAGAAAACTAAATTTGATGAGTAACAGTGACAGAACTGAGGGGCAGGGGATGGGAGTGTAGTGTCTCTGTCTGGAAGTAGTTTGTAATTCAGATTATTTTCTTACCTCTGTTACCCAATTTCTTAGTGTGCGGGGATGACATCTGTGAACCCAAGGAGAGCTGCCTCACTTGCCCAGCGGACTGTGGGGTCTGTCCCGTGTCCATGACCATCAAGGTGTCCACTGGCCTCCCAGTGGCCCTATTCTGCACTGGCTTCATCTTAATTGTAGTGGTAAGACAAAAAAAAAAAGTATAATTCAATTTACAGAGCCACAGAAATCTTATAGTCTGTCCGTTAGCGGTAATATGCCATTGGCCAAAATATTATCTCATTTTAGTGGCTTCAGTATCAAAAGCAGAAGATGTTTTGGGATGAAAGCTGGATCATCAGTTATAAAGATATCATGTTCGGTGAGAGGTAGTTACTTAAATTCTATAAGTGCAGTAGTGACTCGAGTTCCAGACAGTAATGATTGAAATTATTTTGCAGTTAAAACATACTGTGCTGGTTTCTCCAGTACTGCCAGCCTACAGCCGGAGAAAAGAAACTCTAGTGTCAGCACCATAACTGATGTGACGTCGGGCACTGTGGTCAACACTGTCTACAGGGAGGGTTCCATTCAACCAGGAATTTAGTAAGTGGACCTCATTCACCTGAAATGTAAAATAAACTACACATACTCTAATATTTACCACCTTTCCTCTAAGTGTGATGCAAATAATCAGAAAGTATTTGGGGGAAGGTATTCTGAAATGTGTGTGTGTGTGTGGGTTAAGTTTGCATTACATTGCGGGGACCAAATCTGCCCGTCCCACAGCTCATCAATAGCATTGGGCACACCTGTTACGGGATCTCACACACACCCATGCAAGCGCACATATGGTACCACCCCCACTGACACCAACTTTAAAACAAAAAAAAAATTGCCATTTGCTGTTTTGTTTGTAACCCCATCCCACATCCTGTATCACCCCCCATATACAGTTTCCTATAAGGACCGCTACACTTGTATCTGCAGTCTCACTGTTTCAGTCACTACCCTTACATCCAATGTTTGAATGTTCATTTCCATTCAAAACTGATTTAAAGATCTGCTGTCCATCCACCCACCCAGCCACCCACCCATCTTCCATCGGTTTATGCTGCGCCGGGTCACGGGGAGGCCAGGAGAACACAAGGCAGGACTACACCCTGGTTAGGGTGCTAGAATTTATTTGTAATTCTTGGTATGATTTTTATTACCTGCCATGTTGTCGTTATCTCTACAGGCATTATGTTTAGTGGCTTTGATTTAAATTAAAGATTTTTTTAGCTTAAAGGTTAATATAACCAAGTAGACATTATATTCAGAGGTATGAAGAATGTTCAGATTTTTTCCATGTTTGGATGGATTTCTTTGTCTTATAAAACACTGAAAATTACTGATTACATTAGTGGTTATGCTGGGCTGGATTATTGATTCCAACACATGATGTAAACAGTGACTAGATTTCACAAGTATGTCTCTGGATTCATGTTTTTTTTTTGACAGTGATGGACGAACGGTGGCAGTAAAACATATACAGAAGAAACATTTTACGCTTTCAAAAACAATCAGAAAGGAGGTGAAAGAAGTAAGGTAAGAATTATAGACTGACTACTTCAATATCATCCAATCATAAGTGAATAATCAAAGTTTTTAATTGGACAATATTATTACCCAACAGGACACTGGACCACCCTAACCTGTGCAAATTTATTGGTGGATCTATTGAAGTTCCTTACATAAGCATTATTACAGAGTATTGTCCAAAAGGAAGCTTAGCTGATGTTCTTTTAAATGACGATATACCGATTAACTGGGGATTTCGGTAAGTATATTTATAGTTTTATATTACAGTATTATGTTCCACAGCTCACTGTGAAATTATTTTTGTTGTATTATTTGCGAAAATTGAAGTAGACGACTGGCTAAACCCCTGATTCTGTCACCCAGGCTGTCGTTTGCCATTGATTTAGCTCATGGGATGTCTTACCTCCACCAGCATAAAATGTTTCATGGACGGCTTCATTCTCGGAATTGCATAATTGATGATCGTTGGGTCTGCAAGATTTCAGGTATAATTGTGATAAAATCGCCGTAAAAACAAAATTTGGTTTAAGATTTTGGTTTAAGTAATGAGACATCATGCACCTGCAACAATGAATTTTAAAAAGTTAGGCTTATATATATATATAAGTGCTTATCGTGAAATTTTATATTTTTATTCTGTAGGATAACACAGATATTGTACCTTACAAAAAGTATTCTGACACTTGTGTTGTAGAGTTCGATTTTGTAAACGTTATAATGATCTGCTTTTCTAAAGACATTTTGTTTTGCATTCTAGACTATGGACTTGCAGCTTATAGAAAAGAAGACGTTGAGGTAGTGAGTAGTGGTTACCAGTCTCATAATTTCTACCGTATCTACTGTGCTCCAGAGGTCCTCCTTGGAACCTCTGGTTTCTTCACTGCAGCTGCTGACGTCTACAGGTAAAGATAATGGCAACACACTGGTTCTTAGGATGCTGCAATTGGAGCCCTGGATTCTTTGGGCCTTGTGTTATAGTTTTAAATATAACCCCGCTGTCATGTTGGGTTCTAGTAGTTTTAATGCCTGCTTAGCAAATGTGTGATTTTGTTGAGCTTTTAAATGAGTACTATACTGTACATAAATCTCATGTACAAATAGAATCCTGTTTGTGGGATGATGTCTTGTATTTATGCTTGGTTTTCTTTAGATTGCTTTTTTGTTTCTGTTTTAGTTACTCAATTATCTTGGTTGAGATTGCCACTCGCTGTGACCTTGTTTCTGTGAGTATTCTGCTGTACTCCTTAGATGATGCCCCCTTTAAGTGCACAGACTGGGTGTCGCCACTCAGGGCTGTTCGTGATTTTTCTTCAGCAGTGTCAAATGGAGATGGTTAAGCTGGATCTCGTGTGGCGTCCTCCTCTTCCAGAACTGAAGGCTGGGAAATCAGACAATGACTGTCCAAATGAGGCAGACTATTGTGAGGTCTGTAAACTGTGATTACTTTTGTTTCTCGTTTTCAATTATTATTATTAATTTAATTAATTAATAATATTGTCTATAAATAAATGAAATACAAATTTTATTAATCTCATTTGAGATGGAAATCCCCATCCATTGATCATGTTTTTATTATCTTTCTGACACATTTATATTTTGTTCAAAAACCATTCTTTTTCTGTTTAAAGACACAAACAACTTTTGAATTGCTGCTAAAAATGAATCTTAATATATGCTGATGCTCTAAATACATAGCAATTCACAAGAAATTATTTCTGTTTACTTTATACAAAATGGAGCATCGGTTCTGTTACACTGTGATCTTAAACCACCTGGGGTAAGTGATACTTTCTAAACTACGGTTAAACTTTATTCAGCTGATAAAGAAATGCTGGTCCCATAATGTGACAATGAGGCCGACATTCGGGCAGGTGAAGAAGATGCTGAAGAAGATGAATCCACACAAAGTCAGCCCGGTGGACATGATGATAAACCTGGTACAGCACTCTCAACAACCACCATGATCACACATACAATTCACACCAGGGCATCACTGTGTTTTCAGTATTGGGGGGGGGGAGGGGGCGCAGGGACAGATTCATTAAGTGACTGAGCCAAATCAGTCCTCTCACATTATCCTGTATGACCTTGTATACGGTACCTATGTATAAGTTACCTGTACATTTCAGTTTTGACAATATACATTCGTTTATGTGTATACAAGCTACAAACTACAAGTTTTTTCCTGTCAGTCAGTAGATTAGATGGGAACCAAATTCTCCTGACAAATGTATTGATATTTTTAAAAGCAAAATCCTGGAAAATATTGGGTGGGAAAAACACTGCTGTTTTAATCTTGGGTAAGAACATGTTATGCTTCGGTATGCCTATAGTTTCACGGAACCTTTAAAGATTTTCTGAATGTAGACTAAATGTTGTAGTTTTACACTATAAAATTCTTCAATGAGATGTTCTGAAGAAAAGCCTTTAAGTAAACATTCAAAACCCAAATATGGGGGCTGGAATAGATTGTGGCATCACCAACCTTTGAAGTTAAAAATCCAGTGTTATTTTTGCCAACTGCTGTATATAAATATTTTTCACATCAATTCCAGATGGAAAAATACAGTAAACATTTGGAAGCTGTTGTGGCAGAGAGAACCCAGGATCTTCTCCAGGAGAAGCAGAAGACAGATCGTTTGCTTTACAGTAAGATACTTATCTACTGTTGGCTGTATTTTTACTCTTCTTTGGTTAGTTACTAATTTAATAATAAATGCGAATTGATTAAATTTTAGCAAAGTATCATGCTGTCTACCAT
>JAODJX010000304.1:0-11900 GCA_026776945.1 Isichthys henryi
TCCTTGATTCCAAAAGGCCTTTGACACACCCGATGGCATGCGGAGAATGCCATGGGTAGATAAGCCCGGTTGTAGATCCAGTGCTACCACATACCTCCGAAGTGTCATGGCATGGTTTTGAGGGGGCATGAGGCACGTGTGCCACTCGGGTCTCCGCTCTCATGTGCGTCCAGTCGCTTCAGACGAGCAGGCTAATCCACAACGTGATGAGAAGCCTGCCGCCGTTGGCCAAGGCCCCGGGAAGGTTGCGCCAAAGCGCTCCAAGAGAAAAGAGTTTTTCTCTGTGAGGACAAGGGATTTTCTGAAACCTGCCATACTCAGTCACTCTTACTGCTGTTTTCCACAGAGCTACGAGGAGGAACGCAAAGCGCTTAACCTTCTGTTTAGCGTGGAATCTCAAGGTTAAAGTGCATCGATTAGCATTAAGCCGACTGACTATATCTGACTGCTAAATAAATTGCCAATGTTGTCCAGTTAAACATGAAGGATTTTAATAGTATTTTAGGGATCAGCATCAATCGTTTGCATGTACGCTAGTGGCCAAAATTGCAGAAGCATTTTTGGCATTATGCTTTATAAATTACTACAGGAATATTGGAGGTAATTTTATAAACGATCAAAGAATATTACAAATATCATACATTGGATGATTAAATAAGTAACTGGAGTAACTGGAATAAAGTTCTGCAAATTGTAAGCGTTTCCACAATTTTGGACACTAGTGTATAGGACATAGTTCATGCTGTGTTCTTGCTGCTAAGAATAGGACTGTATTTGTAAAATCCCAGAAGCCTCTCTAGTCATTTATGCTTCAATCGTCCATCCTTCTTCCTTCTCCAATGCAGATGACTAATTTTCAGATTTAATATGGAAAATATGACACCTGTGCAAGGAAGGCACTCGTATAAATGTCCTCGCTATGGTTAATTCATTATGCTGAATTATGTAGCAGGAATATTGTCCGAAATGTTCTCACCTCTCACCTGACAGATAACAAGGTTCAAGGTGTACCACGCCTCATAACAGCGGGAAAATGCCATCAAGTCAAGGCGCACCCACAACGCAAGAAGCACCTAGATGACTCAGTATCTCTCATTACCTTTCACTGGGTTCGGAGTGTGGGTGCCCTCTGTCGTTCGGGCTGGCTCAGAGTGAGCAGAAATCCATTACGTGTTGCCAATCTGTCTACAGTTTTGGAAATACAGCATGAGGCTGGAAATATGCCGTACTTTTCACAGGCATGCTGGGTAATATGTCATCTAATTGCCCTTGTCAAATCTCTTATCTCCTCTCAGATGAGGGAATGCAGTGTCATTATGGCCGTCAAAATTGACAGTTATGAATGATTCATTCTTGGAAAATCCTGAAAGATTTAATCATAAACATAATTCACATTGCAAATATGCAAAAGGAAAGTTTTGTTCTAATGGTGTGTTAGATATATCTTCTCATATATTGCATTTACTTATTTAGATTCATTAAAATTTCAGTTGCAGAACTAATTCAGGAATTAAGGCAGATAGGTGGTCCTATCTCCTAACTCTTGCCTCCCCCATCTTCACACACGCATATGCAGACATGCATCTCCCAATTCCCTCCTCGTCTGTCCCTCAGCCTCCATTCATTCAAATAACTCAGGCTGTTTTTGTAACAAAACAAGGGCTAATCCCAAATTCAGGCAGCTGTGAATAACCCTGGACAAATGCTGGACAAATGAGAGGGATTAGGGTAGGCCTGTGAAGGAGCGAAGCGTCCTATTGATCTTCGGTGGTCCTGTGCTCTTTCAAGGGCGTTCGCTCTGAAAGCCCCACTGAGTAAGAGCATGCAGAGGCCACTCTGGCGCTCATTGGGCTGCAGAATGCCGGCGAGCAGCCTCAATTACCCCCGTGAGCTTCAATAGCAATTTCTACTCGCATGCTCACCCTCTACTCCTCACACGCAAATCTGTAGTGTGGGTGAGAGCAGTGGCCCCATTTGAAGGGACTCAAAAGTTTTTGATTGTGCAACTTGTGGCTCCTGTACTTTTTTTGTCCCAGTTGGGTCCCTCCCCAGTGGTCACTGTTTTCCCCCATTACAATAAAACAGAGTGATAGCGTTTTGCTATATTTTGCGGTACAAAGTATTACAATGACTCTCTGCACCTGGACAGGTGTACCTTGGTTTCAGGTTGCCCAGTAAAAGTCTATTAATGCTCATGTCAAGGTGTTTAACTTGTTGTGAATTGAGACTAGTGGCTAAGCAAAGCTACGTTAAGCATGGGGCAGAGAGCGTAAGGGCAAGCAAGAGGGTAAATGGGTTTGAAAGTAACTTCTGTGTAGGGAGAGTGGTGCTGAAGTCTCTCCTTGTGGAGACCCCCATTCCCACTTTCTCTCTTTGCCGAGACATTCCTCCTTGATTTTCTGCACTGTTTTAGGGTTTTGCTGTGATCAAAGACAGTTGCTTTGATCTTCTCTGCCAAGGGATTGCTCTTCCCCGGCTCTCTGGCGAGCGAACTGACAGGACAGTAGAGCAACAATGATAATTACAGCCTCCTATTTTGTTTCGCTGCTTTTTATTTTGAGCTGGACGCGACCTAAATGAGCCTGCCTGTCTTAAGGCCAAGAATGAGGCGAAGTTTCGGGACGTTTTATGGCAAACAGAGCAGTGGCCGCCCACTGACGCCATTTAGAGGAAGGGGCATGAAATGGGATTAATTCACAGCTTCGCAGCTTTAAAGATGCTTCTGCAGTGAGGATTTAAAAAAAATAATAATTATACATGCAAGCAAATGAAAAATGTATGCGGTCTTCTCATGAATTTTATCTGGAAAACCAGTGTGCGTGTTGTCTTCCGTATTTTTTATTAGTTATTTGTTTTGATACTCTAAAATATTGATGGTTGTTAAGTGAGTCATTCTGACTATTCTTACTCGTATGAGTTTCTGACAAATAGCCAGTGTGAATAAATATAGGTTTAATTGGTGTTATGCTCAGATGCTCCTAAACAAAGCAGACCAAAAAACCGTTTCTGTTTTTATTTCTGGTGCAGGTTCACCGAAACCCCCTGCCTGTTCCCATCATGCCTAGCTGTTCGTCTGCCATCTGGATGGCGTGCAGCTGCGCAGTTCTGAGCTGCGTCTGCGTGCAGCTCTGCCGGCTGCGAGCTCCGCCCGGGGGGGTCCTCTAGACGAGGGAAGAACTGCTGAATGTCACTGAGGACATACAGGCAAACGCAAATACCTTATGTATCTTTTCCATTGTTTAATTATTGAGAACCTGATGTGTAAGTCTCATGTTCACCTCAATTATGGTAACGGAAATGACCGTGTTGTCCAGTCGTGTTGCTGGATCGGCATCAATATTCTAGATAGACCATATAATTAACCATATTTCCCCCCATTCTGGATATTCTTAATATTTTGTAGTATTACCCAGCTGCGATGTGATTATATTTCAGTTTTCACTTTGCGCAATAACATTTTTTTCTATGTGCAGAATACTCTCAAGCAGCGACAGACCTATTATTAATTTTAGGTGAACGTAATGTCTTACAGACCCATTTTGAACCAAGATGATAAATTTCCTTCCTTAAAGACAACAGACAAGCAAAAACATCTATTACTGTGTTTTTTTCCAGGCAGGTGCTGTGCTGTAGCCATACGGCATTGCTACAAAGCCTTGTAAAATGAATCCACACATAAAAATTAATTTAACCAATAATGAGGAAGTGGGTAGGTCTTGATCTCATTAACTCGGTGACGTTAGGAACAGCTGAAATGCCATAAATTAAAAACAGAATGTGCATTTATCTTTTCATTTAAATAAAAATCAGATACAACGCATTACTTGCAATCTACATAATTAGGTACATTTTGACTGGATAATCTCAAATGGATGCATGTAGAACTCATCTTAGGTATGGCATATACTGAGTGGCCACTTTATTAGGTACACCTGCTCGTTAATGCACACAGCCTGCCCCACAAACAGCCTGTCATGGGGCTGTAACTGAACACAGACAATGTCAAGAGGTCCACTAACTGTGCAGCTATGCATTTTAATAGCTCAGATGCACGATGTAAGCATTTTTTTTATTTTTATTTTTAAAGCGGGGTGATTGCCGGTGGTCCCATATCTCAGCCACCCCCCTGGGATTGTCATGCACTACATCATCTGGGGTTTATAGAGGACGGTGTGACGATCCAGTCAGGGGCAGTTTTGCGGCTGAAATCTCCTTGTCAAAGAATGAAGTCAGAGAAAATCGAGCCGAGTCACATGAAGACCGCAAGTGCAAAAAAATCAGCACGGTGTAATAATGGTGAGAAGTACGGCTTCACACAACTAATCAAACCTGGAAGTGGTTCAGGAGACAAAAGCATGTCCTAACAAAGTGGTGACTCAGTGCATATTCTTTGTTTTTATTGAAAAACGGATAAATCCACATTCAGTTTGACTGCTACTAATTGTATGTGTTCCAGTCCAGAAATATATATTTTTAATGTTTAATCAAATACCGACACTCTCTGGATAACAATGGGGTTACGTTCCGATAAACCTATTGTAAGGCAAAAATATCGTAAGGCAAAAATGCATTTTAATATAGTACACCTAAGCTAACAGACACCATAGCCTAGCCTAGCCTAGCCACGCTTAGAACACTTACATTAGCCTACAGTTGGGCAAAATCATTCACACAAAGCCAGTTGTATAATAAAGTGTTGAACATCTCATGTAACTTATTGAATAACTATACACATCATAAAGCTGAAATATAGTAACACGGACCATCGTAACCCGGGGAGTGTCTGTATTTCGATTGTGTCTACATTTACCCGTTGGAACTTTTGTAATGTACAACCACATTACAGACATTTTTTTTCTTGTTTTGCATACATAAAAAATGTGGTTACCTGTTAAATGTTAATGTGTTGGTGGTCTTTGTCATAGTTACTAATACAGTTATTTTTTTGTACTGGCCTATTTTTCTCAAATCTATATGTAAATATATATCTGAAGGGAGAGTAAAATCCACTAAACAGATTCGGTATAAAGAAATACTATATTTAATGCAGGTGTGTTATGCTACACAGGGTTCTCAAAACACGATTTTGTTCAGCAGGTGCCTAAAAACAAAACCAAACAAAATGCTTGAATGTTTGTTTGTCCCATCCTACAGTGAACTTGCTGCTTTCCTGTCTGCCCTTGTCTGGCCTCGCTTGTATATGGATCCATTCAGTTTGAACCTCTAGATTTTTTTCTTGAATTTTGAGGTATTGCAAAGGGCAGATGGTGACTTGTGTTCATACCGCAATGCCATACCAAGGGAACAAGGCGAATGAAGAGGAAAGGTAGAGTTAGAAATGGTCAGTGACGTATAGAAATGCGACACGGTAAAAAAACAGTTTGAAATATATTAAAAGTTCTATTTGCAGCAGCTGTTCGAAAAAGGGTTAGAAGAAGCTTCTGATAGTGGCGATGTGGTATAAGACGTTACATAGAAGCACCAGTGAAGTCTATGTTGGGACAAGTGACGAGTGTCCCAATCTGCAAAGTGCACAGAGGGTCTCAGAAAGGCAGGTCTTAGGTTCAGGGTGGATCCCTTGATGCGGAATTATCGTGGAATGCAAATCCAGAGCAGTTGAGTTACAGGGAGGCCACTGCACATTCATGTCCAGAGTTTACAGCCTGTGATGTCTATTCTGGGCACCGGTGGGTCACTCGTGTACCTCTGGCCTGTTCAAAAGTGGAGCAGAGTCCCCGCACGTGTGTTACCTGTCTGTCTCCATGGAAGAAGAAAACTGTTGATCCAAGCTTTCACAGAAAAGAAAAAAAACGGCAGAACATTGATTTTGCACAAAAAGAAAAAAATCCCACCACTGCATTGCATTTATGGAATGTTGACAGAGCTCCCGTTTCCTTTCGATGAATGTGTCCAAGTCAAGCTTCGTCATGACTGTCTGTGATCCGGGACCCCGACTGGTACAGTCCAAGGCTACCAGATAGACCAGTCTAGTGCAAACCTCAAGATCCCACGAAAATCTGGTATAAAACGGCCCAAAAGAATGTCACTTGTTCGCTTTCATGTGTCATGGGTCACACCCAAATCATCTGTCCTGTGTTATACTGCTGATTGACAGGACGCTTAAAAAGGAGCCATTGTCTCCTGAGAAGTAAAACCAAGACATTAATAACAACCTGTATACCCTTCATGTTCTTCAATGCTCCACTCCAGTAATTATCCATTTACCGTCTATTTTTACCCTTTATTATAAGGGTTCTTCGTCGTCGCCGAGCTTCACTGTCAATAACAATAGTAGACAAACTATATTTACACAATATTAGCAGCTTCTTTTGGACCTTAAGCTAATGTGGAAGAAAAAATAATTTATTTTGCCCCCAAATCTCACAAACAAATTTGTATATAAAAGCCCTACAAATGTACACATATGGGTAAAGTTTGTAATAATAATAATAATAATAATAATCATAATGTCAATAACAATAATAATAACACTCGTATTAGTTAGCGCTAGTAGCTGCTGAGTCCGTAGTTTGAGCTATGAAGGCAACATGGGCAGAAAATGCGTGGATGGGTGTCTCCTTCGCGCCTTGTGACCTCTCCGCGGCTTCCCCCTGCCGTTTAGCGAGACGAACATCTGCCTCCCGCCGTGTTTCCAGCGCAAGGAAGCGTATGTGTTGTAGCCGTTTTCCTCAATCCGCTCCTTGAACTTGCAGTTGGAGCTGTATTTCACCTGGAAGGGGGGGGGGGTGTTAAAGTCAGATGCGTGACTGATGCTGCGAGGCACAGGTGACAGAGGAAGAGGCTCCAGAGGAAATGAAAGCAAGGACTTTGGCAGGAAAGACTGACGGAGGAATCGCAGGCAAACTGACGTATTGATTTTGTGACTCTCATGTAAAAAAAAAAAAATGGAAGGGGAGAATTTTTTATGTAGCGCAGTGGTTGCCAGTGCACTAATAGTATCTCACAGGAAGCCCACGCGTATCTTGCATATTGATTATGTTGAAGCTCATGCAAACTGCCAATTTCAGTTTTTCCTTGTTATATTTGTGCTGTTACCACCCCCCCAATCGATAACTTTCAATTTTTATCTCGTATCAAATATTTAGCTACCTAGAATATTTTCTTTGTAGAAGTAGTTCTGACTGTGAGTAACGTTGAATACCTCTGATGTACTGTTATGAATCTGAGACCCTGTATGGGCTAGAAGGGTAGAATGTTGGAGGGGGGGGGGGGTGAAATGCAATAAGCTATTTAGCTATTTAGATTATTGAATCTATGAAATATATATCCACAATCTCAATACAGTGGCAACAAAGTTGATGGTGTTTACCTTACCCTGTCGGGGGTGAGTGTCTTATCAGAAATGACGAATGAATCGCAGACTGATGTCACAGCAGCAAGAGACCATATCCTACAACCTAAATCAGACACTTCAGCCCAGTGGACGTGGCTGTGGATCAGTGTGGGATGATGAAAAGCCAACACTGCGATAGCGTGACTCTGTTAATCGTCATTAACATATAATTCAAAGGGAAGAGTAACAGGTTACTTCCTGATGCCGGACTCATCATCAAGCTGTCCTGTTTTCCCCGCTTAAAAATAAGGGTCTGTAACTTATCGTCGCTTAGAGACCGATTTCCAGGAAGAGATTGCTCTCAGAGTTGTAAAACGTCCAGACGCCTGACCAGGGGCGAGCTTGTTATTCGGTGGGAAGGCATTTCTGAACAACAACTGCAAGAAAGCACGCGAACGTCTTCCCCATCTCCCTTATCCACCGTGGCGGAACGTATCATTCTTCCGATTGTGGCATTTTATTATAAGTGAAGGGTGCAGCTCTGTCGAATTCTCACGCAACTTTACGGTTGCTTTAGAATTCAACAGTTATTTAATTGCACATAGTGTTTTATTCTCATAAGGGTGAAAGCTGATCACCTCTCACACATTATGTATATATATCGCTATGTTGATATTGTGGATACATATTTCCTAGATTCGATAAACTTGGGTTTTGATAAGGGTGGAGGTAGCTAATTGGTTATTGCATTTCATCTCCCCGCTCATATTCTACCCTTCTATGCTGTACAAGGTCTCACTTTTATTTCACTATCATAGCAGTTTTTCTTTGAGCAGGAATAACCCAAATCTCAGATGCCCTATTAACAGCTGGAGATGCAGCTATGTCACTGCAGCTTTGGGGGGGTTTACCTACCGATCCGAAGAGTGTGCCTCTTTTCGACATAGCCAGGTAAAGGCCAGTGCTGACGGATTTGATCGCAACGACTCCAACGCTGACAGATCGTATTTCCATGAGACCTGAAACAAAAATGGGACGAGGGCTTAAGAAGACAGTTTCACCATCAAACGACAGCCGATCATAACCACAGAACAGACTGCAAGTCCGTGAACTCTGAGGCAGCTTTGTGATTTCCTGAGAGAAAGTTTAAAAGAAAAAAAATGACTTTCTTTTAGACACCACTGACACTAAGGTCTGGACACTTAGATGCGACAGAAACAGGCAACAAGGATGCAGATAATATATATATATATGTATATATATATATATTATACAGAACAGGCTTTATATTACAGGTACTTTTTCTACAATAAAAAAAAATAGATCTTTTAAAAATTTGTATACAGACACTCTTAAATTTGTCTACATCCACATCAAAAAGTGCAGCCTTCCTTGCCTGCGCCTAAAAGTGGGGTTTCTGTACTCAGAACATGGACTATCACGCTCTTCCAGGGATCTTTCAGACCTGACAGCCCTTCCTGATGATGTGCAGGTTTGTTTACCTGGAGGCAGAACACAGCGCAAAGGAAAACTCCGCATAGTCTCGCTCACTTGGCCGGCAGCAGAGCTGTTGTTGCTCTGCCTCATTCTTTCCTTCAGGCCCTGATTGCGGACCGGTCCCAAATGTGCAGATTCCAGAAAGCCCAGCCTCATTATTGTGACAATAGGCAAAATTGTTCCTCTGATGAGTTATATGCTTATTTATTGCCTTGGAGCCCCAAAGTGAAGGTAAGTGCTCTACATAGCAAGATCTCCCACAGAAAGCCATCTGGCATGACTTGTGGAGTCTTGTTTTCTAAAGGACACTGATTGTAGAGTCATGAGGACCTTGAGAAAGCAACAAATTCAGTTTGAAGGGAAATTATTATTATTATTATTATTATTATTCGGCAAGCCTGTACTGGATACACAGTTGGAATGGATGGATAGATAATAATAACCAAATTAGTACCACCCTGAATGCCACAGCTCTTCTCATAAATATTTTTCTTTTGCTTTGCTGAAAATGGAAATAAGTCTTTCAAATGGAGTGCTTCCCTTGGAGCGCCGCAACTGCGCCGAGGTGCTGAGTGAGGCGCAGACGGGACGCCAGTAGGAAATGAAGCAGCAGTCTCGGGCACGAGCCCCCGACTCGGAAAGCCCGGCCGACATGGTGAAGAAACGCAGCTGTTTGCGGTGGCACTGATGTCGTTTCCGAGCTTGGATGCTGCTGAATTCTGTTTGGGGGGGCGAAAAACGAAGGTGCCCCCTCCTCCCCGTCTTCCTCTCTTTTTCATCTTTTCCCCGCTTATTTAGTTGCTGTCTTTTGCTTATTGTAACTGTCTGGCGCATGAAAAGTCGCATTTTATTACAGAACAGCTGCCCATTTACTGAACAAACTGTAATTAACATAAGTACTAACTACTCTTTTTATGGGTGAGATTAAGGAAAACTCTTTGGTCATTAGCCTTAATGCTGCCTGGTGCATTCTCTCTGTTCGTCTGTCTTCAAAATGTTCATCCTGGTCAGGGTTGGTTGGAGCCTGTTTTAAACAGTAAACGGCACAATTCCTGTGTACATAGGAAAATTACTCCCTGTGCTTCGCAGGGCACAAACACTATGGGTAACCTGGAGATGCTAATTATCCTGACAGTATGTCTTTGCGAGAAAACCCACACAACACAGAGCATAGATTCTATCTCCCAGCCCTGGAGATGTAAGGTACTCATGCTAACCACTGGCCCTCCACACCGACCCGGTGCATGTCCTAATTTTTTAAAGCATCCTTGGACTTTTGAAATGGATTTTGTGAATGAAGTAAAACCTGCATACTGCATATCACTCTAGCGCAGGAACCAAACAAGCAAAGTCCCTCATTCCACTCATTCATAAAAAGTTAGGATCAATATCTAACTCACTCTCTGGATGATGTTTGCAGGCTGGTTGCATAAGAGTCATCATGTTGCTTTATTGAGAAGCAGGGCTATTGAAGCTCCACGTGGAGACAAGGGGTGTTTCTCAATATGCCTACTTGACTACTTGTGTTCTTGCATACCATTTTACATCATCTTCCATTGCTGAAGACCAGTTTCAATACCAAGAACAAGAATACAGAGGAGAGTAAAAATCCCTGGATTTCGTTCTTGCTCTGCCCCAAATTTCTAGGATACATCAGTTGCATCCTCGCCAAACAAGACCAATCCCATGATTCACTGCGCCCCAAGTTCAGTCTTGGAAGGCAAGTTAGCAAGACCAGTCTAACCAAGACTGCAGTTACAATTTTTGTGTTCTTGGTATTGAGAAACATCCAATGCTTGTGATTGGTTGGGTTTGGCGTAATTAAATCAAAAGCAATCAGGTCTCCTATTGTTTTTAGTTATTGATTTCTTTGCTCAATGCATGCAATGCATTCAGTGGATCTTCTATGTATGTCTGCTACAGTATGGTTCGGATGCCAAGCGTTAGATCATCATCTTCAGTGGAACGCCGATAGCAGGTAACACAGCTCGCCGAGTGCGTCTCTCTTTTGACGTGCATTGGTAAGTGGGCCCCGTTATTTGTAAGAAATTGGGCATGAATGTACATTCCAGCTGCATGGTGGACTTTCTGATCCTTATCCTACAGCCACAAGGCTCCAATGGCAACACTAGCTATGTTTACAAATACCGGGAGTTCGCACCGTGAGCGTGCAAACCACTAATAAGCAATTAAGCTTGTCTCGCAACAGACATGTGTCCGTTGTGGTTTTATGGAGGGGGGGGGGGGTCTGTCAAGTCGAACAAAAACCACCAGGGCCTGTAAGTGTCATTAACCATAATCGTCATGCAATGCAGCTTTGAAGTTTACAGTAAACTGTGCTTCGCGTACAGTAAGTACAGGGACACATGTGGGTTTTATTCTGCTCAGCGGACATGTGGAGAAGATTAAATATTTTGCCAAACGAAAAATGACCCACTTGTGCCAGAGATGATAGTGATATATGGTACACATTCTTCTTAAATTGTTGTAGTGGTATTTTCCTTATTAGGCATTCCGATGATCCTGTAATTAGTCAAAAGGTTTTTAGATTTCGGAACACTGAAGAAGTCACTGCTATTCACAACCCTGTTTGATTCCTATGTTCCTACAAGTCAAGTAATGATTTCAAAGATTATCTTCTATATTGCAACATTTTTACCGCACATTCAATGAACTTTTGCATACAGATCCAGAGAAGACTAAAAGACAACTGGACTAATAAATTAAAACAGAATCGTTTAAAAAACAGACATTATGAATTATTTGTAGTGTTTTTCTACTCTCTGTTCTTTGATTAAGGAAATTGATAATGAATATACGTTTTGCCCTATCCTGTCCTTGGCAAACGACAGTAGCCTTTGACCTTGTTTTGGCCTAAGCCACGATGAGGCAGCTATTACACGCAAATCCCACTCTATAGATGTGTAGTCAAGTGTGGACTGACCATTTTCCCATCTTCTATGGGATTTAAAAGAAGCACAGGACAAGTCCTTTGCCTGGTCTTTTTTGTTTTTTTTTTTTACTCTTTCACTTCTTTCTTTCTCCTTTTTTGGAAGTGAGCCCATCGTCAGATCATTCAGCCTTTCTGACCTTGAGGAAAGCAAAAGGA
>JAODJX010000305.1:0-11885 GCA_026776945.1 Isichthys henryi
GGCCCCCCATCCAGGGTTGTTCCCTGCCTCGTGCCCATTGCTTCCGGGATAGGCTCCGGACTCCCCGCGACCCAGTATGGATAAGCGGTTTGGAAAATGGATGGATGGATGGATTATTATCATGAGTATACATACAATAGCAATCAAAAGTCTTGATACACTAAGTTGCCAAAAAAGGAGAGTGATAGAGTGAGGCATCACATGACCTGATCACCTGACCTAAATACAGTAGAAATGGTTTTGGAAGGGAGTGATGTAGAGGGGGATGTAGGGTCAGCCAGTCCCTGCAGCAATATTGGTTAAGGGCTACACTCAAGGGCCCAATGGGGGGATCACTCTGCAGACCACAGGATTTGAATCAACAATCTTCTGAGTCCCAACCCACAGGGGTTGCCCCCCCAGGTCAGGTCAAGTTGGGGATCATGCACTGGTACAGTACGTTGCAACACTCACCACACGACGAAACTTCTAGGGATCCCAGTTGACAGCCCCCTAGGCTGAAACGCGGTCCAGTCCTTCCAGAAATGGCCATCTACAGTATCTGCTGCAGCCAGGTATTATGTGGTCGTGCCTCATTCGGAAATCCCCGAGCAACCACTTACTCTACACTAGTTAAACCAGAGATACCCAAGGATTCTCTGGAGAGACATAATACCAAAGGAATCCAGCCTTGGTCTCAGGTCATTGGATGGCGTCCATGTCTCACAGCCATACAGCAAAACATGGAGCACCAGGACTCTAAAGACTTGGACCTTCGGCTTCTTACAAAAATATCAGGAGCGCCTCACACCCTTTCCAGCGACTCATGCTCTACCAATCTATCCACTGACTTCATAGAAAGAGTCACAAGAGACATAAACGCCACCGCCAAGGTAAGTGAGCCTCTCAATATGGTCGACATTCTTTCCACTGACAGACACACTACTGATGGCGTAGCCCAAGAGGTCATTAAAGGCCTGGATCTTGGTTTTTATCCAAGATGCTCTCAAGCCCAGGCACAGAGTCCTCGATCAGTCTCTCAAGAGCCCTGGCTAGTGCAGTATTCCATTATCCTATGTATTTTCATATAGTTTTGATGTGTTTATAATTATTATTAAATTATAAAAAAGTAAGGAATAGTACAAATAAACCTTTTTGACTGGTACTGTATATTTGAAAATAATGAAAAAAATAATAAGAAATAAGAGATTCTGTCATACTGCAATTAATTTTTGATGTCGTTTATTCTGCACAAGTTGTACTGTTTACTCTGTGCCGGTTGTATAGCTGTAAGCAGTAAGCTATGATAGGAATTTATGGGCAGGGGCTGAAAGACTGATCTTTACGATCATTATTACAATTTAATTACATAGATAAAACTTATCCAAAGCAACATTCACATATACTAGAATATTATGCTAATATACTTATGCAATTCATTGGGCCTCCATCAAAGGTACAAAAGTAACTTTACCACAGATTATAACATCATAATCAGATCTAGATTATCTGAAAATATTACATGAAAGCATTAAATTGACGCAAAGAAATAGCGGCAGTAAGGTGATGGCAGCTGCTCAGCACGCTTCCCGGTTCTACTGTACCTAACGTTACCTTCATTTAATGCAGCTTAACATAAATCTGAATTGGTCGTGATGAATTAAAAAAGAAAACGGAATGGATTATATAATAATACCTGTGATTTATAGAAGAGTATTGAATCATGATTATGAAATCATCAGATACTACCAACCAGTTTGCGTTCTGGTTTTTCATTTCAGTATCGTTGTCATATTCTGGGCATTGGAGAGGTACATAAAATAGACAGCCGAGTCAAAGGCATGCAGTCTTTGACAAGTGCATTAAAGTCTATTCTACTGTTTGTCTTTGGTGTTATTCCTATCAATACTTTTAATCAAATTACATTTTGCTGTTACAGGCAGACCATCATATTTTCAATGGGCCTGAGCTTTAAACTGGGGTAAAGAGTAGGGAATGAACCCAAGGCTACAGTATGTGCATGACATGACAGCATCGATGTGGGTGTCCGAAAGTGATTTCAAGAGGATTCCCAGTCCGCCGCCCCATGGTGCACTTCATAGCTGAAGCAGGGCCTTTAGATTGCAAGTAGATTTCATGTCAACATTCATTGTGGAAGCAGTAATTGAAGTGGAGGTTTAACAGGCTCAATGGCAAATCAGAGCAAGCAGTAAGCAGGAGTAGTGGGTAGCATAAGCTGTGAGGTCCCACTGGTCATGGACCGACATAGATAACAATGCGCCAAACGTGGGATAGGACACTGGAGACTTCTTAGTCTTGGTTCAGGAGTTATTCCAAAGCATTATTACTGACAAACAGAAATATACAAATTAAACAACTATGCAGAATCTGTTCATTTAAAAACTTTACATAACACTGGACATCTCTCTCAAAGGCTTCATTTCAGACAACTGGGCGCAAATGTGGACACGTCTGTACAACATTCGTTGCAGACCTTCCACCCTGACAGACATCAGGAACTCTTCAGTTACCAGGCGAAGTCTGTGCTGGGCCTTAAGTCGTTAGCTGCATCTCACAGTGACTGTCCCTCCTCCCTTCATAAATACGGTGCCATGAAATTTGTAATGACAAATCTGTGCTCTCACCTACACAGGAAAATGCATATAGGATGTGGTACAGATGGCCTTGGGCCACTGTGTGCTCCCTGTCTGTTAGATGCCATCCATCAAAAATATCCCATTACTCCAAACCGCATGGAGAGAAGACCTGAGGCATCTGTCCAAACACAATTATTTCAGCAAATGAACAGTGACAAAGCTTCTTGATTGTTTGTTTAAGGTATAAAAAAAGTACAAAACATTTGACAGCTATTCTCTATCCTGTCAGAAGGATGACCTTTCTTAAATAACTAAATAAAAAAAAAGAGATTAACTTCATCATCACCATTTAGCAAATTAGATTCCAGTTTGTAGTATAATTAGTGAAAATTGCTACACTTGGAAAGGATTAGTTTATTTATTTATCGGGATCTATTGATGATAGTAATTTAACTATGTGAAATACAATAAATCTAGCCAGTCCTAAAGCTGAATGTCCAGGGCCAGTTACACCTGGGAGTAAACGAAGCAAATTACTTTTTGAATGTGGTATAATACAGCAATAATGGAAAATGATCTTTCACTATGAAAAATAGGGAGTTTGGAGATGGCCGAGGGGTCACGAGGAATGATTTATCTCATCAAATAAGCTAATATCATAAATATTGGATTATGCTTGAGGGGGAAAAGCTGAACTTTTTTTATTGTCCTATCTCAGCTTGTCACAAGGACAGGCATCAGGTGCCAGAACTGGAGTCTGGGATGAGGACGCGTTTTGATTGCAAAGGTTGTACGTTTCTGGGAGGTGTGCAGTCAGCTGCTCCAACAATGCCAGGTAGCCTCTAAAATAGGATCAAATCTGCAACCTGATTCATATGGAGGTTCATGAACAGCACAGTGCATTCTTTAAAAGCACACCAGATAACAGTATTTGCAAGAAAGTATTTAAATTGTTACTCAAGATGATTGTTTACTACTGTATCTAGCAGAAACCTGAACTGGGAATTATATGTGTAATCCAAAGCACAAATCATTTTTTTCAGATATGTTTTTAAAAAGAATATTAGGACAGATGAACTTTGCATTTTGTACTTCTGTCTGAATTCATTTCAATGTTACCCATTCCAAAACTCTGCTATTTACTTAATAGATTTCGAACTAATAAACTGGTGTTGGACTTTAAAATTATTTTTCCAGTCACATATTGAGAGTATATCAGGGTAAACAAAGATTAGGCGTCCGGAATTAATAACAGTGGTGTAGTGTCCTGTGCTGATATAAACTTAAACAATTCTGGCTCATTTTATTCATTGTTCTGCGATTTTCAAAAAATATAAGGGTCAGCTGTTAAAAATAACTCGACACTGAGAGGACACCACCTCTGCCCTGTGTGTGAGCATGCAGGTGTACTTTTCGTGCTATGCAGACCTGCTGTGACTGCACAAAGTGCAATGAAATGGGAGGCCAGGCTGCCTGGAAACAGCTTGTAGGCTGTGGCAGCCAGTCCCTCACAGTTCCTATTTAAAGCATTAATGTGACCACAGCAACATAACCCAGCACCACTGTGCTGCCAGAGTATTTCTTTGTCCTCCATCCCTGCTGAATTTTCAGCTGAGTTCAGAGATGGGTTCAGGTGTACCTGACATACCAGCTCTGCATTACTGATGACAGAAGCCAAGAGAGCCTTACCATGACATCGCAGACCGCAAAACATTTCCACCATAGAGTAAGATTAAGGTGCACAAAAACAGTACTTTTACTGGGGAATCCCATCCCCTTTCAAAAGGCCATTATTACATTGTGAGGACATTTGATACAATGATTAGTACAATGAGGGTCAGTGTTAAGTTAGTAGTGGAGTATGCACAAAAAGAAATAAATACCCTCATTCATTCAAAGCTTAAAATGGCAGAAGATATGCCTGATAAGGGAAACAGAGAGGCTATCGTCTAGTTACCAGCCACTCGAATCTGATATAACT
The DNA here is from genome assembly GCA_026776945.1 of Isichthys henryi. Classification (NCBI taxonomy): domain Eukaryota; kingdom Metazoa; phylum Chordata; class Actinopteri; order Osteoglossiformes; family Mormyridae; genus Isichthys; species Isichthys henryi. The sequence continues at coordinate 4,558 of JAODJX010000305.1, forward strand.
TGGTGACTTAAAACAGTATGTAATGCACAGATGATCTTCATGAGTAATCTGTCTGAAGGAGAAGGAAATCTTTGTTCAGAGATGCTCTAAAGTCACAATGGCCAGTGCCTAACGCAGCCAGTACTGGTATTGGTACTGAAATATTTACCATTATACATATTCTGTAGAAGTCACTGTAATGCTAGAGAGGATGTAAGATTATTTTATCTAGTCTTATGTACTTATGTATCTAGTCTTCAGCTGTAGCGTGATGTTGAATCACTGTCAGGAGCGACATTACAAATTACAGGACTTGAAGACTGAACGCTGCGTTCTGTTGTTCTGTGGTTGTGCAGTTTGCATGTTCTTAACTTTTCACATGGGCTTCCACCTTGTACTCCAGCCTCCTTCTGCAGTCCAGTGATTTGCAGTTAGGTGAGCAGTCATCTATATATTGTCCGTAGCTGTGTGTGTGTGTGTGCGTGTATATATATGTGTTGGGTGGGGAACATACATAAGTATATATTGCATTTGGCCCCCACAATGTGATAAAAACCTGTTATTTTGACCCTGTGGGTTCATTTTTTGATCCCCACAAGGGGAAACACAATTTTATACAAAACTGTAAATGGAATCAAAAAACTACAATGTCAAAAGTCTTGATTTGTTTGGTTACTTTTGGTTAAGGTTAGGGCTGGGTTGGCATAATAGTCAGTAGGGTTTTCTGTGCATAGAAATTAATGGAGAGTTCCCATAATTATATGAATACAAATGTGTGTGTGTGTGTGTGTGTGTGTGTGTGCATGTGTGCGTGCGCCCATCCAGGGTGTAGCCTGTTAATTGGGGTAGTCTCCATCCCACCTTGCCCTGAACATTTACTCGTGCTTGTAAAATGGATTGATAATGACTAACAAAAAGATTAGGTTTTTTTCACTAGGCACTTGAAAGAAACCTTCGTTGGTAATCCTTAATTTTGCATGTAAATCATGTTAATCCAGTTATTAAATAAATAACTGTTATTTGATGGCGATAAATGAAAAAAAGAGTGATATAATAGCAGAAAAACAAGCCCCATGATTTCAAATGTTCTTCCAGGAAGGTTTCTTAGACTAATGTTGCAGAGAAAAATCACAAAGCATGCTCTTTCATTACAAGAATCACTAATGAATCTTAACGTCATCCAAAACATGCTTTCCACTGAGGCAGCACATCCAATTCTAAAAATTCTATGTTGTCATTATTCAATTTTTTTTTTTCATGTTTCTTAATCTCTAGCCCATTGTACGTAAAATGTATTAGTGCAGTGCTCCGGTTAAAGTAAGAACTCTGCAGAAATGCATAACTCCTTTGGTCAGTCTTGCTCCCCACCTCACTGCAGCTGTATTGCAAAAGGTTGAGCACGCATCTGATGAGAGTATTAACGTGCAATATACTGCTTTCTGCAGTTGAACTTCCACTTAAAGCACCAATTCATACACAGAGGAATTAGCTTGCCACTGTGTTCTTACCAATTCATCAGTGTCAGTTAAAAATAAAATAAAATAAAAAAACTCAGCACAGCGGGAACATAAGTCTTTTTTCCTTGGAGTGACGCTGCCCCCAAGAGCCATATAGCCAAGTTCAGGGGAGGTGCATATAGTGAGGTATAGGGGAGGTGCTTATACAGTAACAAGATACAAGGGATGGGCATGTCTTCTTCACCAATGAGTAAAGAGATTGGTGTCATGAGGTCAGTAATTGTAAAGCAGACCTGAAACTGTGTCTGCCTCATCATCATCCTCATGTGCCCACAGTAGAAAGGTAGGACACAACAAGCCCAGAGGCCTGGAACAGGCCTTTTCCTGGCTTGATGAAGCATACTGTATGTGGGGAAAAGCCTGGAGGACACCCATTAGTGAGAAGAGTGGATAAAAGAGGTCTCATGTTCTTAGATAAACTCCGAGAGCTTAAAGCGTGATAGTGAGAAACAGGAACCCTGCTGGATGTACCTCACACATCAAAAATTATTTCCAAATGCTGCAAATTCCTTGTCAGTTGGGAACCTTGAAGAACAAAACAAAACAAGTATTAATCGCATTAATTATGTTTTTGCACCAAAACATCGGCCGGCATATCCACACATTTTCAGGAGCCTGAGTTTGCACCATCTGTTCTGCTGCTATTTTCACACCTGCTGTTTCTCACATTCCTCTTTTCACTCAGGCAGGTCCCTCTTACCAAGACAATGCTAACCGTGCATCCGTGACTTTAGTGCAGGAATTTCACTTCATTGGTGCCAGCATCAGCCTTAATAAATGAGTTATCACATCACAAGCAACTTTTCAAATCCATCGATCAATATTTCATAACTGTGTATTCAACAAGGGATTGCAGTGAGCATGGAAGCTACACTAGGAATCAAAGGACATCAGACGCAAAGTGCACACTCAAGATGGGAAGCGACTGTGCACATTTTTCATTTAGTTTCCACATAATTAAAAATTACAAAGGCAGAATATCAGAATTAATTCCTACACTCCAGGCCCTCAGCATAAATTGTCCTTTGTTAACATTGTTCTATATCTCCTGGGCAACCTGGCTGATTAGCTGAAGAGACAATCTGCCATGAATGCTGCACATAGTAGTGGTAAATATACAGATTGGCGTACATTGTAATTTGTCGTATTTCACAGCATTTAGGTCATTATGTAAATCTGTATGGGGCTCATAAACTGCATTTCCAACCTAAGGAGATTAACACTTGTTACTGTTTATCCTCAGCATGACTCTATACCTAATTGATGTTATACAACGTAGACTATTTCGTAATATATAAATGTGTAATCAAATGATTTGTGCATCATGCACATCGACATCTACCAAGTACAGAAGCTTGAGGTAACCAGAGCCTTTAGGTAGCTTGAGGTAACCTATCTTTAACAAGAGAACCTTATATGCTAATACTTATTTTCTCTGCTGTGTGAACAAGGACAAAAATTTATTTTTTTTGTCAACAAATTTTATTCATTTTTAAATTACATGAGACACAACTTGTAGGCAACATGCAGACAAGACTTAACTTTTTCCGAGAGCTCCATTGAAATTATGTCTAGGAGTGTGAGGCCCCATACACATATGCACTTTGTGTGTGGAGGATTCCAGTGGTCTACGAGTAGTTTCTTTGGTAGCTGTGAGACCAGACAACAGCAGAATCTTGAATTGCTGAGATGACAGAAAGAGTGCAGAGAAGTTATTCAAAAAGAAAATGTCTGGTGTAAGCCTGAATTTTCTTTCAGCTAATGAAGAGGTATTGATTGTCAGCTTTCTCCAAAAGGTATAAATGGATAGACATTCCCAAAAGAAATGCATAAAAGTCCCTACCACCTCATGAATGCACAAAGTGCAGATCGGAGAGGGAGTCAGTTTCATATGGAAACATGTCAGTGGTGTCAAGTATGCACTGTGCACCAGCTTCCAATGAATCATCTGATGCTTGCTGTTTCTTGAAGACATTATAAGTCCATATTGTTTGGTACAGCAAAGTATGCATGTCTAGACCTTTGCCCAAATCGTAACGATAGCAAGCGGAATATAAGAAGACTAAAGAAGGAAAGGGTAAATGGAGGAGACAGAGCTGGGGTGCTGGCCATTTGAATGAATTAATTACGCAGAAGGAGAAAAATTCTTTTGGACACCCATCCACAAACGTGCATCCTGACTTCATTATTTCAGAAAACATCAAGCAACTAGCAGGATACTTCAAAATGAAACTAAAAAGTAATCAATAAAGGAGGTTTGGTCAAGGAAGATTATTAACTGCCACTGCTGTATAATATATATATCCTACAATAGCAAAATACAGAAACTACACTGATAATGAAACTAAGGAAAGGCCTTCAAAATGTTTTGATTAGCCACTCATATATGTAGCAGATAGGTAAATAATAGTCTTCAGATTCAAGCATAGCTCAACTAAAATATTTTGTCATGTGATAAAACTGATCCAGATATGCTCTGCCGCTTCTATCAGCCATAGTTGTGAAACATTCTGAGCAGCAGTTCTCTTTTAAGATGCATTAAGAATTTTAGGACATATTTTTTCAGGGATCATAAATAGATGTTGCTTTTCTAGGTCATTAGGTTCTATTCTTGGTAGAATTGAATAGAAACTAGAATCTTAAAACCCAAAATTCACTTGGGATTTGGTTGGGGATTGTAAGTAATTCTGTTTTCACAGCTTATTCTTAATGCTAACATAGGGCATTACAGTTTGGAACAACTGAATTTGTGCCTTGAATGACCTAAGGTAAAAGCAAAGAAGCTCCTTCAGCAGATCTTCCCTCCACCCAACAAGGAAAGGCTGTCTCTTGGTCAATAGTTGGGAGATTAACTGCCTTGCTCGATACAAACCTGGGGCACATGGGAAACACTGTGCCTCTTCACTGATGGACAGTCAGCCATGAAGGGCAGCCCAATAAATCACCAATGTGCTCAACTTCCAAGATGCTCTACCCAAGCTAGTGCTGAATTAAAGCTACTGTAAAACAGTGTGGGATGCCAGCACCTGATTTGCAGCAGTAAGGTGCTGAGTCAGAATGAAGTTGGAGAGCACTTTCAACTTTCAGGTCAGGATTTCAAGGTTGCCGATTTGGGCAAAATAAAATTGGATGTTCTTCCGTTCTTGAGGAAACACCGAAGAGAATTACTCACTAACAATGATCCCGGGTCGAATTAAGGAAAAAAAAACCTGAATCTTACTAATGAGTTCTTTAATGAAACCTACAGTAATCACAGTAAGCATCATGGAATAACTAATCCCATCTTTCAAACATTGAACAATACACATCATAGGTAGGTGCCTAAACGTGCTGCCAAGTCTAAGGTTGTTTGACATGTGATTACACTGGAAGAACAAGAAAATGATTTCAAGGATAGGTCTTATGACCAGGGGGTACGTCTCATGAGGCAGAAACTTCTGACACTTACTGTAGCAGTTTAATGTTATTCCAGATGTGGCTGATAATATCGATGAAGGAGACTTCGTGTCTGTGCAATTCCTTGGGAAAAAGACCCAGTACTACCACACTTGCAAGATTATTAAAATAAGTTGAAACCAAGTTTGCAATCCAAATAACATTTGGAATCAAGAGTGGTGAATACATTACATAAAAATGCACTTATATAAGGTTATCAATATGTCTTTTAGCCATGGCTGGAATTCTAACAGCCAACTTACTCGATACCATGTTTAAACTAACCTCAATGGTGAGGTTATATGGAACACCCAAGATAATCTTGTTGGAAATGGATCATTTGGAGTATAATCAAAGAGAACATTATATGCAACATTTGTAGCTTAGATATGTATGATAGCAGTGATACAGACAATTTTCTGAAAGTAAATCATGTCTGTGTAATATGGAGGTACTGTATTGTTTCCAACTAACCCCACTCTTCCTTACCCACAAAACCTGATTTGTGTCAGCAACCAAGACATGTTGTAACAGAGGAATGCTTTTATGTAGCTTAACAGGGCAATATTGCAGTGATAGCCAAACAGAGCTCACAGCATAACTGCCCATGTGGAGCTCAAGATGTAATCTTCCAGATCAAAAGTGCAGGGAGCACAGAGACTGGTGATATCACTGACATCAGTAACCCCGCGTTCACAATTCTGCATCACTCAGCACCAAAGTGATCTATATTCTGAGCCAGAAATTTCTGGGAGAAAGGATGAGGGGCCCATGACAGGAACAATAGGATTATTGATTGTGATTACTACTCTCAAATAATCTACATGTGATGAATGGGAGATCAAAAATGTAGTTGCAGCCATCGCTGAAATGTTCTGAATGTGAATCAGATACTATTCATTTTCAAGTACTTGTGTAAAACTGCAATATTGATGCAGTAATAAGATTATTTTTGTCGACCTAAGTAATAATATTTAAGTGCTGGGTGGACCGAGGCATTGTGAGCATCGAGAACGATGAGATTTGTTTGCTGGGATAGAACATGCTCTTTATTCTAGTCCTGATCAGTACTGTAACAGGCACCCAACAAGCACCGAACCGTCCTTCACACTAACAGAATCACCAGGTGGTCAGACGCTGGACCATCAGGTAAACACACGGTAGGTAATTTACACAACACTAGACACACATGAGGATCACACAGGGTGCAAATAAGACATGGGAAAACACCCACACGGCAATAGGGAAATGCCTATAACCATAACTAGAACATCTGGACATACATGTTATTTACAGTTGCCCATACTGGACCTTCTTCTTACACGCCTTAAGGAGACCTAATACTACTTCCAGGGGGTCTGGTTGGGGCACCCCACACCTAGCGACTCCCACAGCCAGGCCCCCTTCTCTGGGGACAACCAGGGCATGGGACTGCTGGAGACTGCCAGTGGTATGGTGAACTACTGGCCCAAGTCATTTTTCCTCCCCTGCTGGGTGGGGCCCTGAAGTTGTGCGGCAGGTCCTGCCGTGAGGTCTCCTGCTCGCAGTGTTGGGTGGCCAAAAACAGCCACTCCTGCACCGTGACACGGGTATCCTCTCGCAGGAGTGCCAAATGATCTTTCTCCTCCCGCCGCTCATGGAGGTCCACCATCAGCTGGGCTTCCTGAGTGAGGCACGCCTGCTCGCAATCTTGCATCGCGGACTCCCTCTCCTGCAGCTCGCGGCTCATCTGGGATAGCTAGGCTTCTTAGCTGTGACACGCCTCCTCCTAGCCAAGCTGAGCAGCGTCATCTCATGGCCTCGCCAACAGTCACACTAACTTTTACTCAATAACAAAAGCATACACATTCCATGGTAAACATTAAAATGCACAAACACACATATGAATTTACATATTTACACATTCCCAAAGTGCAAGACATGCCAGCAACTGACTAATTAGTTGTGTTGACTGGTCCCATGGCGTCACATTGCCCCAACCTGATGGTTCAGTCATCCATGGTGACTTCCAAGCTTTTCACTGCAGCAATCTTCCATGGGTCTACCTGCATGCCCTCAATGCTCACAACATGGCTCAACAGCTCCATCTTCTGCAACAGGTGGGTTGAGGTTCTGGCCAGAGTTATGGATAACAGTGAAGATGATGCGCAGGTTGCTCAGAAAAACGTTGTAATTGGCATTGTAGGAAGGCAGATCATCCAGATGGATGACACACTGGCTCCAGGGCACATCAGCCCAGACTAGTGCTGGACGCAATACCAGTTAACCCCAGCCTGGGTTGTTTCCTATTTTGCAGATGTAGCCTCCAGAAAAGGCTCTGGACTGCCCCGGGGGGGGGGGGGGGGGGGGGGGGGGGGGGGGGGGGGGGGGGGGGGGGGGGGGGGGGGGGGGGGGGGG
>JAODJX010000306.1:0-11872 GCA_026776945.1 Isichthys henryi
ACTAGAAGATAGTTGAAAGTTTAGTCCTCTGAGGGGAACATGGTGGTTTAACACTGTAGCCTCACACCTTCAGGGTTAAATGTCTCCAACTCTTCGTATGGAGTTTGCATGTTATCCCTGTGTATGCATGAGTTTCCTCCAGTTTCCTTCTGCAATCCAAAAGCATGGAATTTGATAAATTCGTTTCTGTAAATTGACGTGTGTGTGTGTGTGTGTATGTGTGCCTGGAGATGGATTTGCCTGCAGTCCAGACTCAGACTCGGTGGATAATTGGCTCCATTTAATTCGAGTCCATATTTATTTTGCCTCAGTGTTCCATTTTGACTTAAAATTCCCCTAGAATTGTTCATTAGCGGATTCAGAACCTGACAAAAGCAACAATTTGAATGGACTGCAAACTGAAATCTCATTTTAATAAATAAATCATATAATAATATACCTTTTTGTTGTGGGGCGTAACACTAGAAAACACCAACGGTACATTTTGTTATGTACTTTCTTTTTCTCTGACTGCTTCACTTTTCGATCCAGGAAATGGATTTTACTAGGGCTGGGCAATATGCCCTAAAAATGTCACCATGGTATTTGAAGAGATTTTTATAATATCGATTTACCACAGTATTCTAAAATTCCTAAGTAGAAAAGAGTAAAATGTGACAGGTGGATTATGACGAACAAATAGTTTTATAGAGCATGTGACTGGTAAATTATGCGAACAACAGACTCATATCTCGGTAGAATTTGTGTAAAAATATTGCATTATGGCCGTTAATTATGCAAGAAAACAATTATTTAGGCTATATCAAGATATTGGGCACCACTTTACTATAAGGCTCCCTTTTGCCACTTATAAATGGTAGTATCTCATTAATAAAAAGAAAGCTGTGTTATAACCTGTTTACGTGTCTAATTTACAAAGTGTTATAACCTAATTAATAACCTGCTTATAAACCATTTATAAACCCTTTATAAGGGTAGCCTTATTGTAAAGTGGCACCAGATATTGCCTTCTTTCATACTTTTAATTTACTCTAAGAAAATGCGTAGCTGGAATGGACTCAGGCTCACCAAAAGTAAACCGATTGTTTTCATATTTGCCGAGGAAGTATGTGATAAATAACAGTGGCCTCCTAATCATCCCCTATATCTAATTGGTGAATTCTCACCTGCCCCTTCACCACCTTGGCTAACATACAGTGAGCATACTGGTGCAGAATGATTGCCATTGAATTATCCAGTTACACGGTTGTGGCGATGGAAGTGGCTCCCTTATGGTTCTGTAAAGCACTATATAAATGAAATGTTTATTCATTCAATGTGAATGGCTTCAACTACAGCATAGTTAAACTTGAGGCTGGGTGCAGCAGTTTTAAATACCTCATATATAACTGAAGTTTAGCTAATTAAGAATTTTATGAACCATTTCAATGTAATTACACAAATGGAGTCATTTCACATTTGCATAGAATAGTGATCTTCAAATTTCACCCTCAATTGCAAATCCAGGCCTTGTTTTCAGTTCTCCCAGGTAGTTAGTTTAATAATTACTGATTCTGATTGGTCAGAGGCTTCACACCTGGCTCACAGGTAAAGGAAGGCTGGAAAACCAGCAGTGCTCAGACTGTGATTAGAATTTCCTCACAGAAAACTGGAGTCATCAATAATGCTGAAGAACCAGCTGACAGATAAGCCAGGCTTGGTTGACTGTTTGATGCCATGTGACTTCTGACATGGGGGATGAAAACTATTTCATTATATTTATTTTTCTGGGACAAATGTGAATAAAAGATTCAAATGAAAAATAGTCCTCTAAGTTCATATTTATTCACCTTTTAAAACATTGAAGTATGCATTTAGAATATTCTTGTGGTTGGACTCATTAAAAATAGGTAAATACAAGGTATTTTTATATCAAAGTGTGGCATTTTAAATAATCTTCTCAAGGTCTTGTCACAGGGGAATGTGAGGTTAATATAAGGCAAAACCTAGCTGAAAATTAGTGAGATTAAGTCATTAAGATGCATCTTAAAGGATCATTTTTCATTTTATTCGCAGTAAAATTCAACGCAGAACTTCACAACATTATTAAATCAAAACAATATCCATCAATTGCACAAGAGCAAACATTTCCAAAGTGTTCAAGTAATGTATCTTGACCTGCATAGCATTGTACACAAAAGGCAAAACTCTGGCTCAAATGCAGTTCACTTTCTGACACCCTTATCCCCAGCAAGCAGATGTAAGCCCTTATTACTTAACCTCTAATTTGCACGTGGAACAACATAACTAAATGTGCAGATCGCTTCTTGACTAAAAGTAAAAACAACTTTGCCGAAACAAGTAATGGTGATGACCTTTCTGGGTTTTCGGTTCTTGTCAACAGGTCCAATTCCTTAAACAGGAAAGAGCCCCTGCTGATCATTGTCTGACATGCAGTGTTCAGCACAATATCAGCATCTCTAGTCAAACGTGAAATTCATAATGATCCCATAAAACCTGGCAGCCCACGGCCATCTCCTTGCTTGACCAGGCAACGGCAGTCTTTAAGGCATTTGAGTTGATCAAATGATTTTATAAGCTGTCCTTTGCAAGTCAGAGGTCAATTGTGGGCAGATCAACAAACACTATGCATGTTCTGCTTTTGGAGAGAAGATACTTAAGCACACAGAAGATACATATTATCTTACCCCGCTTCACAGTATCACATGTTCATAAATCATGCTAGAACATGCTATGCACATTTAACAAATATATCGGGTCTAATACCCTTGGCCTGTGCTTTGACTTTCACTCCATGGCCACACCTACTTTTACACACCAATGAACCAGGATTTTACCAAAACATTGGCCTCGAGTTAAGGGTGTTTCATGACATTCTGTCATAAGTCTTTAAATACTTATATTTAAGACACTAGAATTATACATCCGTTCAATTCAGAACTACAAATAAAATCCTTATTTCAAATCGCCATTTTAAGCCAGAGTTTGCTCTCCATAAAAACTAACCAAAAAGTCTTATGAACCAAAAGTTGTGCTAAAGCTCACCTCACGTCTTAAAGACTTTACACCCTTATCAATCTCCCCTGTCCGTACATATACCAAGTACCACTTTGGAATGACATAAATGCATTATGACAGACTTAATGGACAGCAACTTTGGATTGTAGCCATAGACAAAACACATACAAACTGAACACTGGACTATTTTTTTTTAATCCAGTGTCCTAAAGTAAACATATCAAGGCTCAGTTGCTTATAAAACACACTAGCACATTCAACTCAAAAAGGTACATTTTTGAGGAAATTTAGTCAAACTGAGTATTGTTCATTTTAGTGCACACAAGAATATTTACAAACATCACCCAGTCCGACAGGACTGTGTCTGACATTCAGCAGTACCAGTTCGGCCAGAAGGTAAGGACTCCTAGTGCATGCTCAATATACGGAGTCCCAACGACACCCATCAGGAGTCACAGCAAGATCTCAGCCAAATCACTCTGGCTCCGCCCCCAGAGACATGCAGTTCAGCTGAACTGGCAATTCCAAGCTTTCCTTTGCCATCTAAGGTTGTAACTTGCTGTTGACTTGTATAAGTTTAGGGTGTCAATCACCTTAATTTAATTAGCAGTTAGTGAAAATGGAAAGTGATGTGACCATGTGACATTGCCTTCTTGGAATGTAGACAAAGGACTTTCTAAGCCTTTTTTTTTTTTTTTAAAGATCACTTGTGCCGATGTTGCTACAAAGCAGAGCAAAAAGAACCTGTTTCAGCTTATTGCTGGTGATCAAGACTGATATCAAGCAGCAACTAAAGCTCTTTACTATAAGCATACGTCAAGGTTTCAATGCAAGCCACTCATACTATGTACAGATCAGGACATTTCTCATATATCATGGCTCAGAAATCATAAAATCACAAGGTTACTGCCTTATATTTCACGACTGAAAGCCAACAAAATGAGCAGGCAACCACAAGGAACCAAAGGTCCAATCAACCTGCCCTCCCTCTTCACAAAACAAGAATAAATTAAATAAATAATAAAAATAGATCAAACTTTTGTTACAGTACTTCAAAACAGAACTCCTGCAGCACACGGCAAAATAGATATTTGCGGATGTTTCCAGTGACAGTGATGGCAAATAAGAGGAGATCATTACAGGAGATTAAATAATGGGTGCACATCCCTGAATTCAAATGAAAAGTAGAAAATTGCTAGTGTACAAAAGTGTTGACGCTTCTCTTACCACCCTCTCTGAGTTTACGGAGGAAAGCTGGAAGAGAGATGGTGCAGGGTTGAGAATTTAGTTGTGGCTCTAGCTTTGAATAAAATAAAACTGTGTCCCAATTATAGGTGCACAGTTGACTTATCCATCGCTTCTTGTATATTCACAGTAATGGGACCCTCAGGGTCTCCTTATGTGGGTTTTAAGGTGAATGCAGTCTGGCAGCTCCAACTGAGCTACAAATTGCACTTGACTCAAAAACACCTGTATGGGAAACACGGGTCATATGAAAACCGTAACGGCAGATTCTGTTCCCCGTCCGCTGCCAAAAAAAGGGCTGAATTAAATAAAATACTGAAAGGATGGCCAGTGAGAAAAACAAACAATGAACAAACATCATTCCTAATGAGTGATGAAAATGCAAACTCTGAGCAATAAAATCCATTTGATGTTGTGGGCTAGTGTTTCATGTTGTAACATCTAGCAGGGCTATCTATTAAATCACCCAAAAAACATCTCCAAACTGGGTGCAATCACATCACCAAACAGCTACTGTCAGCAGATGTGTCAATGAACCTGAACTGCAGATTTATGAATCAATTCCAGACTTTTTTCCCATCTTGTCCAAGCCAAAACTATCTGTCCTGACTGTCTGAAACTGAGGTATTGTCGGGGTTCCCTGGGGGGGTCTCCAGCAGCATAGTGGAGAAGCCATTACTTTCCGAGTCGCCGGTGTCCTCAGCATGCGTCCGCACGAAGTCATTCTCCCACTCCAGCGTGTTGGAGTCCTCCGAGGCAGAAGTCGGGCCGCTGGCTGCCTTGCCTCTCCCTGGCAGCAGTGCCGCCCGCAGGATGTCCTCCTCAGTGCGGGAGCGCTCGCACACCACCAGCCCTCGCGTCATTCCTGCACCATCGATGCAGGAAATGCGACATTAGCCTCTGCCTGCCATATAATCAGCATTCCACATTGGCTGTATGCAACCCAATGCTCCTTTTATAAGAGCAATTTTCAATTAATTGAACTGGACAGAATGTATCAGTTATAACTAAAGGAGGTGTCTAAACCTACGTGTTTACAGACTTTCACAAATCAGCGCTCTCAGTTTAATCAATCAACAATCAAGTTGTGAAATACGTGAACTAACTTTATAGTAGTCAAGTAGATCTACATAGAATGTGTAGAATAATGTATGTAACATATAAATATTTACTATTCACCGATGTTAAAATAATAGCTAATGGGATCTGAAAGGGTTATGAAAGGGGACCTAGTACTGGAAAATGTGCACAAATGAAGCCATGCACTGCTTTCTAGCTACTGATGTAAACGCACAAATTATCTGGGAAAGAAATAAACTGACTGCCAAGAAATAAGCTGACTGCCATTGGCCAACCAATGAAAGATTTGCTTACAAGAGTCTGGTAGTTACCTGGCTGACTCTCATAGGCTCTGCGATACGACACTGGAAAAATGGGACCTCACCAAAACTAAGGCCTAACTCAGTGAATGTGTCTTCATTTCTGGAATATTTAGATAAAGGTCTCCATGAAACTTTGAAGAGTAAGATTTTATTAATCAGATTTTGTCTCAGTCGCAATGTTCCCCTGACCACAATTTCCAAACTAAAATACAAGGCCATTCGGGCCAAAGCTAGTCCCTCACCCTCCTCATCCTCCCACTCCAGGTCCAAAGAGGTGCCGTCATCGTTGGTGGAGCGTGTTCTAGTAGTGAAGTCATAGCTGCTCTCTGTGTTGGGTGTGACAGCGTTCGTCTCAGAGGAAACCCCTGGCGTCACAGATGGCAGGGAGAGAGGGGTGTTACCATAGAAACATAAGCTCCAATTACCCCATTACGCTGAATGCTGCTTCTTCAGACCCACATCAAACAACGAAGCCTTGAAAGTATTCAGCTTGGTTTACCGTAACTGCTACACACAGACAGCTGCCAAAATATCCAGCGGAAAAAACAAGAACAATGGCCTCCCTGCAAAGATGTGTCACTTCAGTACCTTAGTTATGTTTAAAATGTTTCTTCAGTGGTTGTAGTACAATATTTTATCCTTTGTTGATGAAAAGGGTACATCTATTAGCCAAAATCAAGAAGCCATATGCGATTAATTCTTTGCCATATAGTGATATAAATTTCACAGGTTCTGGGTCTTTATCGTCCACACAAACTGACATATTTGTTAATCTGATGGTAGCTTTTTGAAATCAGATAATTGCTTTTAATATACTATATTTTTAATAAGAGATTTCAGTTCCTACCAAGTTTGCTGTTTCTGTTAATAGATCACATACTGATCCAGGTGAGTTTTCTGCTTAAGTATAAAATACACAGACTTTTTTTTTGTGATTCATGCCTGTCCTTTTTCTATTCACAAACTGTTTCCCCAAACTAGCAAGACAATATCAATGAGTAATTCGATTTTGGGTTATATTTGTTTTCTCTATCACGCTTTGTGCAGTATTGACACATCATGTGCATCTGCTTATCTTACAGCAGAGACAGACCCTGGCATCTGGAAGTTCAGACTTTCAGAGACATGTAATTTGCCACCTGTGGTGCAATCTTAGTGGTGCAGAACTTGGAGTATGACGAAGAAGAGTCAACTTAAAGTCTCAGAGAAGACTGAGCTGTTGTGTCAAGCAGCTCTGCTATGCAAGGTTGGGGTGGGTAATATAGCCTCATGATATTTTAAGGAAATTTGTGATAATGATATTTATGACAATATAGATAAAAATTCTGAACAACGTTTAATCAGTGATTGCAGCTTGCAGGTAGCAGCAACTATTATTCATTATCTATCCATAATATGACTGCTTAATGCTTTAGTGTAACAATAACTTAAGCCGACTTTCCGTCAAAATGTAAACACTCACTGCTTCCATCCATCCATTTTCCGCTTATCCTTCTGGGTTGTGGGGAGTCCGGAGCCTCTCCTGGAAGCTATGGGCACCCAGGATGGGGGGGCCAGCCCATTGCAGGGCACACTCACACACCATTCACTCACACATGCACTCCTACGGGCAATTTAGTAACTCCAATTAGCCTCAGCATGTTTTTGGACTGCGGGGAGAAACTGGAGTACCCAGAGGAACCCCCATGACGACATGGGGAGAACATGCAAACTCCACACACATGTAATGCAGGCGGAGACTCAAACCCAGGTCCCAGAGGTGTGAGGCAACAGTGCTAACCACTTCACCACCATGCCGTCCCCCACCTTTAATTTAACAAATGAGTTCCTTCAATATCACTACGTAATTATGTAACTCAAATTATCACAAAACAGAAAAAGTGGTTCATACACTGTACGAAGTTTCGATAGTGTACTACAGCGGCATTAGCACTATACATGAGCGAGGGAATGCACAAGCACTATTGTAGATGGTGGAGTGCCAGAAAAGGCAAAACTACCTTAAATGTTGTTTATTCATGCTTATTAAATTATCATTAGTATACTATGCTTTTTAATATCATTTGTCCTTACAGCTGCTAGATACGCACATCATTAAAGCCATAAAGTCGTCTGCTTGCTACCTTAGAATCTCCACCGATTAAGTATTTCAGAAAATGATTAGGCTAGAATCTGGGCTCATTCTACATTGCTTGATGGTGCCTGTGTGTGTGTTTGTGTGCATTGTGCTTGTTGGGAGCAGTGTTGTTATAGTAACCTAAAGCTGAAAAGAAAACAAACAAATTTTTAAATAATCGTTAAATGAAATAAGAATGAAAACTATATATACCTGTATATACCTAAAAAACCTGTCAGACTTTAAACTGCAGAAAGTACTGCCACACCACCATCATCTTTTTGCCTGGTTTATCCAAAATATCTCAGCTTTTAAAAGATGTCGTGGCTGCTGGGCCGTGGAACTGGGGAAATGATTCACTTCCATAATGCACATCTTTTCTAAGTCAGCATCTTGTCTAAAGCACAGTGAATGATTAAATGTGCATGTCAGTTTAACGCAACTGTTCTACATGATTATATGGTTCATGCGCAATAATCACTAGGACTTCAGATAATGGGTGTAAACATTTGTCCAGACGGCGGCTATTCAGCTAAATAATCAAACCAAGCCTATTAGCATATCCCAGCATGCTCACATGCCACGTATATAGCCCTGTTTGTATTTGGGGTTGTAAATACTTGGGCTGTGTCTTCCGTTTATTTAAGTGTGTATACCTGTGTATGCCAGTTACTCGCATGTTTCCGTGGTCTCTGTAAGTAGTTATCGTGTGAACTTTACAGCCCAGCATCAGAAGTGGTGTTTCTCCATTATATATGATGGGACTGTGGTACTGTAGTTATTTGTGTGTGGTCCCTTTGTGGGCAACAATAAAACTGCTGCTTCATTCAGAAACTGTCTTTTTTAGTTTGGTTTTTGCCGCTGCCATGCTTCGCTTTGCTAAACGCCACAAGGGAATATTCCACAAAATATATTCGTATTTTACTGCTGAACTGGGGCACATTTCGCAAAAGCTTCCATTAGCAAACTCCGATTCACTTGCATGGTTCTCAGTGTTTAAGCCGTTAACATACAGTTGTAGCCAAAAGTTTTGAGAATAACACAAGTATTGGTTTTCACAAAGTTTGATGCTTCAGTTTTTGTCAGATGTTTCTATGGTACACTGAAGTATAATTACAAGCATTTCATAAGTGTCAAAGGCTTTTACTGGCAAATTACGTTTATGTAAATAGTCAATATTTGCAGTGTTGGTTCTTCTTTTTCAAGACCTCTGCAATTCGCCCTGGCTGCTGTCAATCAACTTCTGGGCCAAATCCTGACTGATGGCAGCCCATTGTTGCATAATCAATGCTTGGAGTTTGTCAGAATTTGTAGGTGTTTGTGTGCCCACCCAAATCAAATCAAAATCACATCACTTTTATTGTCACATCACGTGTCACCAGTGCACAGGTACTACATATGTGAGTGAAATGCTTGTGTGCAAAGCCTCTTGAAGCTCGAGGACTGACCACAAGTTCTCAATGGGATTAACGTCTGTTTCTCAGAGGATGTTTTGGTACCATTCTTTATTCATGGCTGTGTGTGAGTGAGCCCACTCCCTTGGCTGAGAAGCAAGCCCACACATCTCAGGATGCTTTACTGCAGACATGACACAGGACTGATGGTAGCGCTCACCTTTTCTTCTCAGACAACCTTTTCTCCGAATGCCTCAAACAATTGGAAAGGGGATTCATCAGAGAAAATGACTTTACTCCGGTCCTCAGCAGTCCAATCCCTGTACCTTTCGCAGAATATCAGTCTGTCCCTGACGTTTTTCTTGGAGAGAAGTGGTTTCTTTGCTGCCCTTCTTGACACCAGGCCATGCTCCAAAATCTTTGCCTCACTGTGCGTGCAGATGCACTCACACCTGCCTACTGCCATACTGATGGTGCCCTGATCCTGCAACTTTCACCTTTAGGAGATGGTGATGGCGCTTGCTGGACTTTTTTGGACGCCCTGAAGCCTCTTTCACAACAACTGAACACTTTTCATGAAGTTCTTGGTGAGCCAATAAATGGTTGATTTAGATGCAATCTTACTAGCAGAAATATCCTTGCCTGTGAAGCCCTTTTTGTGCAAAGGAATGATGACTGCATGTGTTTCCTTGCAGGTAATAATGGTTAACAGAGGAAGAATATCCTCCTTTTAAAGCATCCAGTCTGCTATTCTAACTCAATCAGCTTGACAGAGTGATCTCCAGCCCTGTCCTCGTCAACACATTCACCTTTGTTAACGAGAGAATCACTGAAATGATGTCAGCAAGTCCTTTTGTGGCAAGGCTGAAATGCAGTGGCAATGAGTTTCTTGTGATTAAGTTCGTTTTCATGGCAAAGAGGGACTTGCAATTAATTGCAATTCATCTGAACACACTCTATAACATTCTGGAGTAAATGTAAATTACCATCATAAAAACTGAGGCAGCAGAAAAATAACATTTGTGTCATTCTCAAAACTTTTGGCCACGGCTGCAATTACCAACTATCGTTTTGGTAAATATACCCCGTTGCATCATTTATGTACATTATACAAGTGTTCTTACTGCAAAAGTTAATGTTCTAAGTAAAATCTTATTTCCAGAAAATACAATGTATACTATTTTAAGGTAATTTACAACATGTATTTTGACAAACTTAAGTTAAATAAAACAATTACTTTGTAGTTTTTTTACTTGGAAAAAAATCCCATGAAGGTAGTTAAAAATGCTAAAAGAACAACCTAGTTACCAACAGTTTGTATGAATTTTATAAAGATTTATATAAAGGATGTATAAAGTTTTTACAGTAACAATCAAAATCAGACAAGTGACAGTTGCAATTTACAAAGTTAATGCTTATCTGAATTTGCAGTTATGGAATGAAGCGATGTATTTATACCGCATTTCCTCAGTGAAAACTCCCTCACGTCGCAAAAGTAAAAGTTGTAGCTCCTCAATTAGTGTAAACAAAACCCAGACATGTGATCATTTATGGGAGTTTAAGTGTTCTCTTGACCCAGTAACAACCGCAGTATTATCGCATTGTTATTGTACTGACAGCGCTATTTGCAAATGAGCGGGCAATCAGCGGTACTTGAAGACTCAGACATGAAAAGGAGACCATTGAAGGTTTCTGGGGATGTTTTTTAAATGTTTCTATGACAAAAACTCATGGAGTTTTTTTTTTTTTTTTTAACGGTTTATGTTTGATTTCTGTTTGGTTCAGCGAGTGGGGGACCGCAGACTCCAAAGGTTTAAATAAGAGTTATAAATGACAATACTGATATACCTGACTGACATGACAATTGCTCTGCACAAAAATCAAACACTGTACTTCATTTGAACCTTTTGTTTTTGTCGATGGATTCTCACAGGCCACCGCCATGGTTTCATTTTCAGAATAACAGGGTTTCTGTGGATTTCAGTGAGGTTCACAATGTAAATGAAATAGTCCATGTTCCAAGTTTTGCTTTTTGCAAATCAAAGGGACATAAAGGGCGCACCTTCTTATTCCGGGTTAAGTGGGAAGGGCGTGTTTCACCAATGAGGAGAGAAATGCCCATAACTTTTTAAGCACTTTTCTGCCTTACATACTTCATAGGAGGATATACCTCTTAGTCTAACAGAGAGGCTGATATTTGAAAATAATTCTGAAACAGTATACCACACAGCTGACATCTTCCTATGGTTTAACTTGTCCACAGGCCCACCCCCCCCCCAAAATGCTAGGGTATCCCTTACTCCACCCCAACCCCACAGAAGTACTCACTGCTGCTCCGAAACTGCTCTAATGGAGCCTTCGTGTTCCTCTGGCACGTCTCCCCATCACCCATACCGGCCGTTCTGAGGAATCAAAAGCAAGAAGGGAAATAAAATATCTGTCATAGTCAAAAACTTATTATAATTAGAGAATATTACAGTGAATGAAAACATGCACACAAGGGAAACATTGATTGGACATGATTCTCTCACACAGAGCATAGCTGGGAACATGCTACATTAGGGCTTCTTACTCAACTAAGAGTATAACTGTCTGTTTATAAATACTTTGTGTGAAGGACATTTTCCTTCCAGGTACTCCGGTTTCCCCCCACAGTCCAAAAACATGCTGAGGCTCATTGGTTGCTAAATTGCCCGTAGGTGTGCATGAGTGAGTGA
>JAODJX010000307.1:0-11840 GCA_026776945.1 Isichthys henryi
TGTGTCAATACAGTACCTCATCAAAGCTGAACACCAAATACAGATTACAGCTCCATTATGACCCAAGAGCAGAATACAAGCTACTATTTGCAAATAATGGAACTGAATGTTGATATGCCTTTGGTTTGATTAATCCCTTCAATGGTGGGGGGGGCATTAATTCTCTAAACAAAGTAAGTGTTTAAAAAGAAGTGAGTGCATTAAATCCTCAGTACTGGGTTATAAGGGGTGTTAGAAGTAAACTTGGAAACGGAGGGGTGGGGTGCAGTCCGCTTTGGAGGAGTTCGGAGGTTCCGTCTGGGGTCCTGAGTCTGTTGGTTAAGGGCGTAGGTTATGTGCCCGTCAGGTCTCTGTCGTTTTCTGTCCTGGCTCATGCTGTGAAGGCCCAGGAGTGGGCAGGGCACAACCAGGCTGACAGCCTCCTACACAAGGAGATGGGGGCTTCATTGTGTTCCGCTAATGAGCCCCCATTAAGCAGGGCCCATGCTGGGGGGCTTGTAATCCTCTCAGCCACCGATCAGAGCTCTAGGAGACCACACCTGTAGGGGGAGCGGGGAAAGGGAGGGCTGGATGAGCCCCCCTCCCCATACACACACACACACACACACCTGATTAGGGAGGGATGTCGAATTGAATGGAGTCTGGTTAGAGACTGAGATGTCGTCCATGGCCTGCTGGGCCAATACAATCACATCATTTCTGGCGAGCAGGAGAGGCCCTCAATGTGTTCACACGTCAAGCCCGGAGGACAATGCAGCTGTCTGGATTACCGCCTGACCAAAAAAAAGAAATACTGACGAACCACTGTGTGGACGTTAGATAAACTCACATGTGGGATCTACATAGCAAACGCTATTTTGCACACAGTGAGGAGCAAAGCTTGATCAGCTGACCTTCATCTCGTACTCCGCAGACAGGGAACACTGCAACAAAATGTGTAGTAGTATGAATAATGAAACTTTTGGGGTGGTTCAGTTTTTAACACAATTTTTTGCTTACTTGTGTTGCTGGTTGGTTATTGCTCTATGGTAACACGTATGCTATTTTTTGACATTCACTTCGTTTTACTTTTATGTGACCAATTACACCTGAAAATATTTCTAGTACACAGGCTGTACATGACAAATAAAGGTGATTCCGATTCTGATTTCCGCTGTTAATAAGAATTACCTGGTAGAAATGATACATTTGGGCACGGCCCTTTTTCTAAGGAGTCCATGTGAATCTAATCCATCATTATTTGCTTTTTTTCCCCAAAAAAGTCCCAAGAAAAAATGGCCAGTTATTTTCCATCAGACCTGCAGATTACAGATTTTATCCTGTAGGGTCCTACTTTTGTGGAACACAGAAACTTCTAGGCATCAATTCATCCAGAGAGGGGAGCAGTCCTGTATATCCAACCCAGCAGAAATATCCATCCCCTGGCAAGTGAAGTCTCTTGGTCCCTTTGGTCCTGTGGTATCCCACAGACTGCAGGTACAACATGGAGAGCAAGAGAGCCATCTAATATATCCCCAGTCCAATACAATGGCACATTGTGACTTGAAGACTTCTGAAAACAATCCCTATTTAGGAAACATAATGGGCATTGAGAAGAGGGATATGCTCTCCGTTTGGACTTTCATTGAAATGCTTGCGTCACTGAACAATACAAACCAATACTTAAACATCTCACAGATTAGGCGACTAGACGACTTTTTTTCTACGTAAACTGCCTAACGACGATCAAACCGTTAAATTAAATTACATTTCAAAAACGAAATATTTTAAATAAATCGTCTGTGCAAAATGCGCGCATGGTCAAATTGAATCATACTAAATTCCGAATGAATCGATGGATTTATTCTTTAATATACATAGGCCTAGTGAGTTATTTTTATGTCCTGTCTAATACAAACCACACAGTATGAATACGCAATAGCAGAATGATACGTCTTCGATGGTTTGTTAATTCACAAAAAAAGTCAACCGAAACTAACATTATTGTATTCGTGCTGTGTTGTTCAAGCTAATTAATTAACCCCATTAACACGTTTAACGTGGCTGCAAATTTCGCGTGTGTTAAACGTGTTGATGTGGATTCCAGCCCTTAATTCTAACAACATGTGAAGCTATTCATTTAGAACTCAATTTGTATGATGAATATCGCTTTAATGTGTCTGTGTCAAAAAAACAAATGACAGGCCATCTTCTCATAGAGCCATTAAAATCGGGAGAGTTTTAATCACGATCCTCATAGTCACCACTCACTCCGTATTTAAAAAGCTGCTGTTTTGATATGATTCGAAACAAAACAGCGGTAATGGGTTTTCGAGGCTTAATTACATTATAAACTATATATAATCACACGCAATGTCATTTCATCTAATTGTTCTATTATACGCTCACTATGATCTCATTTTATTTTCATTCAAGGTGACATAAAACAGGCCAAATAAAAAGTATGAAAATCCGAAAAATCATGTTAATTCTAAACCAAAATTCAAACTGATCTGTTTTGAAGAAAGTGTCTGTGATCTCATTGCTGTACCTAAACATGCTTAGTGCTTAATGGACATTAAAACATGATTCAACATTTTCGACAAAATACCATTTCATCGACTTATTCGCTTTAAACAGCAGAACAAACTTCCTCAGAGTAAGTTCATGCAAGAATGCAATCGCCATTTTCTTTTTCCCTTTGTGCTTTTTGTATAAAACAAGATCACTCAATTCGATTATCTTAGTTTCACATCATTAGGATGTCAAATAAACATGCGTAATCCCATTGATTAATTAGGCCTATACTATGACACGTCTTGCGGGACGTTTTGCGCATGTTTCCTCCCCGTAGGAGACGCTTGGACCCGTTTCGCTGCTTTGATGAAGGATAACTTTAAAAAAGGAGGTAAAAACCTCCTCTGATCAATCCGTTATTTAATTAACCAGAGTCCGATTTTGAAGTGATTTGTCTGTTTGGGGCGGGTGTGAACGATTTGCTCAATGAATTTTGTGAATAGTGAGGCCCTAAAGTCATACTTGGAAAGGGATCGTCTACCACGAAGCAGGTGCAGACCAATATGCACCGAGATGCCCCCCTCCAGGGCGTGTGTATTGAGGCCGGTTTTGCGGTCTTCATATCGGCGCTGAACTTTGTCTCTCCACTAAACTCAAGACAAATCAAAAGTGTGCCGCAGTTTCAAAATACAGAGAAAAGAAATAGTTATTATCCGAGGTTTTAAAAACGGCTTTACAGACACCATGACAAAGTTAACACACGGGACAATAAAGCATAAAAACATTTACATTTTCCGTAACATTTAAACATATAAGCCGATACTTGCATGTGTATTTTCAAAACCACCAGAAGGAAGCCTATCTGTCCGTAAAACATTATAAATCAATATCTGTAGTTTGAGCACTTGAAAGTAACTTTAAACCGAAAGAAATTCAGCCTATGGTAAACGGGACCACCTGAAAACATACCAGGGTATTTTTTATTATAATTAGGCGTAATACATTTTGACATTTTAAACGAGTTAATCTTATACTATTAATGAATTTTATTAATCCTTTTCCGGACTGCATTTGTATTTTTCCTGGTAATTTGTGGACGTTATTGTGCAATAATAATGGACAAAATATGTACAAAGTCGCTAATTCTGTGGATTGGCTATGTTAAGATTTTTGTTAAACCGTATATAATTCTGCCGAGATTATCATATTCCTGTACATACACTAATTTAGATGAGCTCGGGTAGCAGAGGAGGACCGGGGGTTAACTTTAATTCGGTTGTTCAGATTGATGTTTCCTGCCACTGTTTTTTATTATTTATTTATTATTTATTTATTTTTTAACAAACGCCAGTGTCGAAAATACAATTGCGCTTCACGCACGTCAAAACCTTCGCGCAAATTTATAAACCCATGGCCGACCTGCCAGAGCGATGGAAACAACGTGGTTTTAAGAATACACATTTAACTTGGCAATAGCGCGCGGTTAATTCGCTCTAGCGGAATCCCCTAAGAGCCAAAGGGTTTCCTTCCTGACCTTTTGGAGTTCCTGCAGGAATCTTATCACTCCGAAAAACCTTACACGGCTTCGGTCACAATGTCTAAAGGGTTTGTTTTTAAAAAAATTAAAACTAGGGGAAGAGGAGGGGAGGAGGTCGGTCGTATCATATCTCCGAAAAAAAATGACGAAATGGTTGAAATTAATATAGACATGTGTATGTGTCTATTTACTCTATTCTGTGACTATTCCAGTAATTTTACTATAATGCAGAATGCTGCGTACTTATCATGTAATCTATACCTAGCGCTGAAACGATATTTTCTTAAAAAGGTAACTTCTGGCGCCTTGAGATATACTTTTTGTACCAAATAAATATTTGTAAGTCCACCGTTGGAATGGCGCAGTAAAAAAACAGGAAGAAAATAACTCCCTTCATCATGTTTGCCGAGATGTGTTTTAACAGATTGAGCGAAGCGTGATAAAATCCGACAACACCTGACTTGTGACCTGTTTTTTTTTTTATATTAATGAATAACCAGTTCTACCAGGTGCTTTGATCTCCGGAGACGCTGGAGTCCTCTTTGTTTCTATTGATTTCCGTTATTTGTACTGAGCGGGTCGCTTATGTTCCCGATGTGATTTCGGGGAGATCGAAACAGAGATAGCTTCACGGCAAAATGGACCTTGCGGATAAACATTTTGACCTAAAGGCGTACATGGTGTGAAGAATAATACATAAGTGGTTAAATAAAAAATACAAACTAGTTGCAGAAATGGGAAAGAAGGAAATATAATGATTGCGACTGAATTGCTGTAATTTTCTCTTAATATTACCGCCAATTTATTACAATTTTTAATTTTGGTACAGTGAAAAGTGAATTACTTCGATCACTTTGATGTTTAACATAAGAACTTGAACTGAGATCTAAGGCATTTATAAATAAATTATTCTCAATTTGACTGTTTCATTTTAATGTAATAATTGTGCGGAAAGTTCTTGAGACGAAAACGAAACAGGATCGATCTTTTCTGTAATGTACATTATTTTATGCAATGCCACTTTTATCTCAGGAACAGGGTTACTGTTTTATTTAGCCTACATTAATGATTTCCTGCAGCCGTGCCCTGAAAGCACCCCGGCCCGCACTAAAACACCCATACTGTTTGTGTCTGGCAGCTGAATGAACTTTTAAAAACATACCTTTTAAAATATATTGAGAAAATCTTATAAGGGCAACAATACAGGGTGGTCCAAGATCTGACAATCTGCAAAATCGTTTCCGTTGGGCATCGTTAATTTCAAAGAAATATTGCGCGTATATTACCGTTCATTAGTAGGCTAACCTAGCACACAAAGTATATCGAGGCACAGATTTTGAGACCCAAACGGAAAACCAAAAATGACATATTTGTATTATACATGGGAAATGTCAACTTAACCTTTTCAAGAGTGTTATGTAAGCAACCATTGTAATCTGACCGCCAAAAGGTACACCAGCAGAAACGTGTCTTTTAAACACGTTGTTGTTTAAAAAAAAACGTAAAATTCAACGCTGCAGTTTATATAATAAATATTTATGATTACCATCGACTTTATCATTGGATAAGATGAAGTACAGCAGTTCGGGCTTAGGAACACCGGTGATTTAATCACGGGAACAAAACGTGTGTTATTCAAGATGCATTGATTTTATTGCGGGACGTATTTAGAGTAAATGGACGCGCAGTGCACAGTGGATTAAAGACACACGTAACACGGATGGATGGCGGGGGGGGGGGGAATAATAATTATCACAGCGGTGGGACAACGCTTAATTTTCACACCTTTAAATCCACTCCTACTTGTTTCCCATTGGTTAACGTGGTGCTTAAAATCAGACTTCTTTTGTACCGGCTTGCTACTGATCCCCACGGAATTAAAGGTCGGCCGGCACCCCTTACTCAGCCATGTACTTTGATAGAGTTCTGCCCAACTTTGACATCAGCGCGTCTAACCCGAACTTATCAAGCGATCGCGGGCAATGTTTAGAACTTAGGATGGAGACAAAGTCTCCCAGCAATGGGTCCTGCAGCCCCATCTCAATGGACTCCGAGTCCAACTGCTCCAGCCCGGACGGCAAACCCGAACCGGAACCGCGGGTTCGGCGCCCCTTGAACGCCTTCATCATTTGGACCAAGGAAGAGCGGAGACGTTTGGCACAGCTGAACCCAGATCTGGAAAACACCGACCTAAGCAAAATTCTCGGTAAGTTGCGTGATTTAAAACAAAGTTTAACATTAATTTAATGATTTGTAATCCGTAATTAAGCCTATAAATACTGAGTTGCTTTTTATGGTGAATCAGAAATGTGGGAAAATCGTTGATGATAATGTAGTTTATTATTATGCTTTAAGTACTATTGAATTCGGGGGATTGAGCAAGGAGCTGGAGTTTAGGCCTGTGTTTCCATGTTCCCCCCCCCCCCCCAGGCCGAACCTGGAAGGGTATGTCTCTGGTGGAGAAGAGGCCGTACATGCAGGAGGCAGAGCGGCTCCGGGTCCAACACACCATCGATCACCCCAACTACAAATACCGCCCCCGGCGGAGGAAGCAGGCTAAAAAGGGCAGCAGGGCAGGGCCACCTGAAGGTTCCCAGCCAGCCTCCCTGCACTGCGATGGCTTCATCTCAGGACCCTGTGACCTCAGCTACCTGATCCAGACTCAATACCATCAGCGGATGGTCCAGTGTGCACCAAACTACTCCACGGAGACCCAACTGCCCTACGGCCCCGCCGCGCAGCTCTCCTCCCCTCCCCCGCCTTACCCTTCTGCCCCTGCAGTGCCCCCTTGTGGCGAGCAGGGCGAGTGGCAGTCCTGTGGCTGTCACCTGTGCACAGGTACCCCCTCTCTGGAGTTCTACCTCGAGCAGGTCCGGGTGGACCTGCTTCAGGATCTGGATGCCAGCGAGTTTGAACAGTACCTCAGCCCGGCTGCATGTGGACCGGAACCGATGGATGCAAGTTATTACACCCAGAACAGTCTTCGAGAGTTTGGCTTGTTATAATGAAATCTGAAATGATTAATTCCTTTTTTTAACACATAGCTTTGTTATTTATTTAATTTATTGGAGTTGCCAAAAATGCCAGAAAAAATAAATAAAACCTAAGAAATGCCATTTCTGTCTTTCCGGTTGTCTTTTTAATTCGTTAATTCTGTGTTACATTTTCATAGCATTGTGACCCTATTCTGGATATTCGATGGGGTTTTTTTGAGACTGATTACTATGTTTGCCCATTAACCATATCTACAGTTTTCTCTGTTAATCTGCTGCGTCTAATTTGGCCGCCTGAGGTTCTCCTAGCGCTCTAGCATTGGTATCATAGTTGGTGAAGGTTTGCAAATAAGAAATTTGCGGGTAAATTGGTACAGTTTGTTCTTCAGGGACTCATGAACAGACCTTTTGCGTTCCTCTCCCGTGGGATTGTCAGGATCACTCAATAGTGCTTTCGAATGAATACAAATGTTTATTGGCAACATTTACGATCTGGGGGGGGGGGGGGGTTGGAGCGTTGTTGACATAATTTCCCACCTATTTGGCTGTGCTTGGGGATATTGTTTTGTTTGAGCGGGAACTGTCTCTCTCTCGGGCCAAACTTTCCTCCACTTCCTGTTTCGGTTGAAACGTCCTGCAAATTCTCTAAAAATACGACACAAATTGAAGTATCTGCCCACCTTGCAATCTTGGGGTGGAGTCCCAGCCTCCCAATGAAATATTATTTTCCTGTTGTGGTTGCTCCGGGTCTCACTATATCGAGGGCTGCAGCGAGCCCAGCGGATACAGGACTGCTTCACTGGGCCAGGTGACGACGGCTCACATTTAAACAAATTACAGCCGGGGTATTTATACATCAACAGATAGCCCAAACAGGGTGCTGTCACTCATCCATGAGCCCATCTGAATGCTCTCTCTAGAGCCTGTTAATGAGAAGCTTGTCGGGAAATAATGGAGTAACGAGGTTGTGGTGGGTTAATTGTGGGAGGCGTGACTTGGACTGGAGTACTGTCCCTCAGGGTGGTCCGTGATTGAGGGGATGTGTCAACAATGACACACAATCACACGCACACCTTCTCCATCATATCTAATACATACTAATACATCTAATACATACTGGTATCCACATTTGCATGTGACGTATCGTGACGCATCATGTGACTCCTCCAAGGTGCTCAGCAGTTTGATGCCCAGCAGTGTCATTCTAACAGGACTTACTATTATTCCCTCACAGGACTATTGTCTCCATAGTAGCACATGCTCATGAGCAACAAAAAACTTAAAAACAAATCAACAGGGATCCAGTACCTATGCTGCTTGGACCCTAAAAATGCACAATATGGACAAATGTATGAGGAGACCTGGAGTTAGTCCACAGCTTTGCATCTGCAACAGCTGCCACTCCCCATGAGATTTTGGAGTATGTGGGAATTTTTGTCCCTTTCATCTAGAAGAGGTCAGGCACAGATGTTGGAGGTGAAGGCTTGACTCTCAATCTTTTTATTTTAGATTATCCCAAAGGTGTTGCATGGGGTTGAGGTCAGGGCTCTGTGTGGACCAGTCAAGTTCTTCCACACCAAACTCAACCAATCATGTCTTTATGGAGCTGAATTTGTGCAATGGGGCAAAGACATGCTGGAACAGAATTGGGCCTTCCCCCATGGGGGGGGGAGGGCACAATGCAGTCAGTCACTCCATCCGACGCTTGGCATTGCGCTTAGTGATGTGAGGCTTGGATGCAGCTGCCATGGAAGCCGATTCCATGAAGCTCCCAGTACACAGTTGTTCTGGGGTTAATACCAGAGGAAGTTTGGAACTCAACAGTTATTGAGTCGGAGTGTTAGCGACTTTTATGCACTATGCACATCACCAAAGCATTCAGTCTTTTGGGGTAGGAGTCTACCAGCCTACCACATCTTGACATCAATATTTACCCATCCATCCTTGCAAAAGCTCTCTAAATCTGTCAGACGGTGGGGGCATCTCTTGCAAAGAGCCCTCTTCAGGTCACCCCACAGATTTTCAGTTGGATGTAGGTCTGGGCTCTGGCTGGGCCAATCCAAAAATTTAATTTTCTTCTGGTGAAGCTATTTTGTTGATTTGGATGTATGCTTGGGGTCATTGTCGTCCTGAAAGGTGAAATTCCTCTTCATCTTCATCTCTCTAGCAGACACCTGAAGGATTTGGGCCAAGATTGACTGCTATGTGGAATTGTTCATAATTCCCTCCATCTTGAGTAACGCCCCAGTTCCACCTGAAGAAAAATAACCCTAAGGTGTGTTGTTGCCACCATGCTTCCCCCTGGCTATGGTGTATGTCTGGTGGTCTTTTGGTGATGCACAGTGTTGGTTCTGCGCCAAACAGACCTTCTGGAATTGAGGCCAAAAAGTTCAACCTTGGTTTAATCAGACCATAACACATCTTCCCACATGCTTTCAGGAAACTTGATGTTTTTTTGCCAGATTTAGCCGGGCCTGGATGTTGTTCTTCATAAGAAAAGGCTTCTGTCTTACGATCCTAACCCCATAGTCCAGACATATGGAAAATAAGGAAAATACGAGAGATTGTTGTCACATGTAGTACACAACCACACAACCAGCACTTGTCAGAAATTCCTGCAGCTCCCGCAGTGCGGCTGTAGGCCTCTTGGCAGCTTTCATCTTGTCTTTTCATCAGTTCTCCGTAACATCACTGTTGTCCCACATTTTCTCCACTGCTTCATGACTGACTTCACTTATCTAATACTGTGGATTTTTTTGTACCTTTTCAACAATGAGATTCCCTTGATGCTTTGGGACCTTCTGATGAATGTCCAGGTACAAGTGTAAGCAGCATTGGAGATACACAATGTCTTCCAAACAAAGCGAGAACCAATAAGACAACTATTCAGGAACTTGCAGTGGTGAAGCTAGTATAGAGGTTCCTGGAAAAAGTCATGACTCACTTCTGGCGTATGATTCCACTCATGTTTTGGTTAGTCATTAATATCTAGCATTGACATTTAGGTCCTGTGATCAATTACTGTTGAAGTTCATTGATTAAACCTGACTGACTGAATTCCACTCTTCATTCAACTGAAGTTTAAAATTCCTTGGATTTCCCAAAGAAATATTTCCGTTTCACCCTAAGAAAAACATGAGCTTTGACTTATAAATAAATCAAATTCCTTGTTAGAAATTAAATCAATTTTTATTGAAGATATTAAAATATGGAATGTGGAATATTGATTTTTTTTTATAACTCTGAGATATCTCTGTTTTTTTATCCATAAACAGGGCCCTATTTGTTTGTGTTCAACATTCTTTCAATATTTTCATCTATTCGTAGTTGTTTTGTGCTTTAAACTTGAATGTCTATGTCATGAATAATTTCCTGTTTCTGTTGCTGTGCATTCTGGGTAATCCAGGGTTGTATCTTAGGATAATATCTGACTGTCAATTATCCTCTGAATCTAGGGTTTAAAAGAAGAGGAAAATCAGTGAGGAAAAGTGTATGTAACCCGTGGATTGTGCTTTTGGGTGATGTCTTTTGAAAGGCTCAGTAAGTAATGTTGTTGACCCCCACTTCTATAGTGTGTGTTTCTGTTTGTCTGTCTGTCTGTCTGTCTGGGCTGGACTGGCACACTGGGCATTTCCTTGCTGGGCCAATGGGGTTGTGGGCTGGCAAAATTTGACAAATTTTATTGTATGTAGGTATGGTGGGCCTGTATGGGCAATAATCCAGAACAAACTCTTAAAATGCAGGCAGTATCCAGGTTACCAAACAAATCCATCTCCCATGTCTGTTGAATTTGAAGGTAAGTTAAAAATAATAATGCAGTACATAATAATAATAATAATAATAATAATAATAATAATAATTGGGACCGGATAGGCATGAAGGGAGGTGGTGTTGCAGTAAACGTAAGAGAAAACTTACAGACAAGTGAGCTCACTGATAAAAATAAAAGTACAGAAGCTGTATGGATAAAACTAGATGCTAAAAACTCAAATGGCCTAATTGTCGGTGTTTGTTATAGAGCACCTAATGTAGCTGCAGAGGAAAGCAGAATGTTATATGACGATATCAGGATTATGAGTAATAAAAATGATGTGGTGGTTATGGGTGATTTTAATTTACCTGGGATACAGTGGGACACAGTCTCTGGCTCTTCTGTAAATGAACTTGAGTTGGTGGAATTAGTACAGGATTGTTTTTTTACTCAGTTTGTTAATATACCTACCAGGGGAGAAGCCATTTTTGGTCTTGTTTTCTTTAATAACTAGGATAGGATTGAAAAATTCACCTGAGTAGTGATCATAAAAGGGTTAAATTCGAGGTTAATTTTAGTGTCCAAAAAGCAAAGTCCAAAACAAAAATATACAGTGTTAGGAAGGTTAATTTTAATGGCATGAGACTGAAACTGGAAACTGGATGGAATTAAATAGCAAAACGGTTGAAGAGACATTTTGAATAGGAATTTATTAAAAGCACAATATTGCAAACTCAAGGGGACTTCATAGCTGTTTCCAGCAAATCTAAATCTAGGAAACTGCAATCAAGGTGGTTTACTACAGAAATTAAGAATAAAGTCAGGAGGACTGTCTTCCATCCATCCATTTTCCAAACCTCTTATCCTACTGGGTCGTGGGGGGTCCGGAGCCTATCCTGGAGGCAATGGGCATGAGGCAGGGAACAACCAGCCCTATCGCAGGGCACACTCACACACCATTCACTCATTCATGCACACCCTTGACGATTTAACAACTCCAATTAGCCTCAGCATGTTTTTGGACTGTGGGGGGAAACCGGAGAACCCGGAGGAAACCCCACGA
>JAODJX010000308.1:0-11839 GCA_026776945.1 Isichthys henryi
CTTCCGGGATAGGCTCCGGACCCCCCGCGACCCAGTAAGGATAAGCGGTTTGGAAAATGGATGGATGGATGGATCACGTCCCCACAAGGTAAGGTATACCAGCACAGCACAGCACACACACACACATTTTCCACAAGATTTTGGAGTGTGTCTGTGGGATTTATTTGCCCATTCAAAGACCATTTGTGAGGTCAGGCACTGATGTTGGACTTTGAAGGCCTGGCGTGCAATCTCTGTTCTAGTTCATCCCAAAGGTGTTCTATGGTTGTGGTCAGTGTTCTATGTGAGTCAGTCAAGTCCTTCCACATCAAACTCACCAAACCATGTCTTTATGGACCTTGCATTGGCCTTCCCCTAACTGTTCCCACAAAGTTGGAAGCAAAGAATTGTCCAAAATGTCTTGGTATGTTGAAGCATTAAGAAGTCCCTTCACTGCTACTGAAGGGCCTACCCCAAAACCTGAAAAACAGCCACAAGCCATTATCCCTCCCCCACTAAACTATACAGTTGGCGCAACGCAGTCAGCAGGTAACATTCTCCTGGCAGATCACAAACCCAGACTCGTCTATCAGACTACCAGACAGTAAATGTGTGATTCGTTACTCCACAGAACATGTTTCCACTGCTCTGGAGTCCAGTGGCGGCGTGCTTTACACCACATCTGATGATGTGAGGCTTGCATGCAGCTGCTCAGCCATGGAAACCCATTCCATTAAGCTCCCAGTGCACAGTTTTTGTGCTGTGGCTAATGGTAGAGGAAGTGTGGAACTCTGCAGTATCTGTAATGCTAGTGTTAGCGACTTTTACACAACTATGCACCTCAGCACTCGATGACCCTTCTCTGTTACTTTATGTGGTCTGCAACTTTGTGATAGAGTTAATGTTTTTTCCTAAAACCTTCTACTCTGCAATGGTACCATTTACAGTTGAGCATAGAATATCTATCAGGAAAGAAATTTCATCAACTGACTTATTCCAAAGGTGGCATCCTATGACAGTACCACACTTGAATTCATTGAGCTCTTCAATACAAGCCATTCTTTCACAGATGTTTTTAAACATGACTGCATGGCTAGGTGCTTGATTTTATACACCTGTGGCAATGATCTGAATGAAATACCTGAATTCAATGATTAAGAGGTGTGTCCCAGTACTTTTGTCCACATAGTGTATATCACACTAACCTCGTATGGTATTATATTTTCTGATGTATCAACTGTATCAATTCTCAGAAACTCTGCATTAATTTAAAGTAGATTTGTGAAAGACAGTGGTTCATTTTGTTTTGTGTTTAAACCCCCGACAGCTAGATAGCAGTGCTGTAATCTTTTTTCTGCCATTTGACTCTTTCAATTCAAAATAATAGTGTAAACTTAGTAAGTAGTGCGAGGGTACACCGCTGACCTTAGTATTAATAAACCTAGCCGACTAGTAATGTTAATGATGGCTGAGTCCAAAAGAGACTGGCTCTGCAGCCTACTGAGCTAAAGTGTGGGGCTCATTTTGACAAACACTTTTATTTTAGTGTATTACTGATATAAGCAAATGTTAATTCCTTTGCTCAGACTGAACAAAAAGTAGTGCTATGATGTTGAATGTTACAGGCACTGTGATAAATGCAAAAGCAGATACCAGTGTCTACTTTAAATTTTTAACTTTTATGCATATGATGGTGTGCTACTTATACTGAGTTTTCCAAAAAATAGATTAAAAAAATCAGAACATAGCTTTGCATACAGTATCTCAGTATCCCAATGTATTGAATCGTAACAAAAACAGTACCTGGTACCTTGGGCGGAGCTTTATGCGCTCCCCATCTATGACGTCATAAGCGGGAAGGGGGCGTATCCCTTATTCTGATTGGTCGGGGAGTCATCTCCATATACCGTACATGCTTATGCCACATGTTGCCGATAGGGGGTCATATGGTTTGGGAGATAAGGGTTGCCGTTAAACTTTAGTAGAATGAAAATACTTTACGTGTATTAATTTGTGTGTTATTTTTAATTACGTTTTTAAGGAGTAATAAAACATAGCAGGATGAATGTAAACTAGCGCATACACGTACAGCGGGGGTCCGTCCGTAACCACGTGTTGTTAGTAGGCACAAGCGCCAAGGCGTATTTTAAAAGAAAGCACCAAAATGTTTTAAAGAAGAAAAACTTCAGCGTTATTCTAAAATAAAGAAAGCAGGCGGAATTTAAACAAGTACAAACATGCCCGAAAGAAACAGAAGAGCAAATGCTGAGTTTAAACAAGCACAAGCGAAACCGATTAACATATAGCACGTCGTTTTAAAAGAAGAAAGCACTTAAACTCATTATATTTAACCAACGTTAAAAGAAAAAGAAAGACTTTTGTATTTTATTTCGTTGTTAGGTTGAAGAAAGCATTTAAACAGCAAACTTTTAGGAAGAATAGGACGAAATGAGCAAGTCCCGGAGCTCGGCGACTGGTCTGTTTGAACAACGCGGTCGAAATATTAGATCGAAGTGGTCAGCACTTGGCGCATGCGCACTCACCAGACGCCCATTTCAAAATGGCGACACCAAAGGAGCGCCTATTATTTCAAATAAACCCCTATAACCATAATGTTTTTAAGTAATGCAACACTTTTCTGTCAATGTGAATAATAAAGTAAAGCGCTCTAAGCATTTCGACAACACAACAAGAATCAAGGAATATCGCTGTTAATTCTTGTTTAAATGAGCGCATGCGGTCTCTCTCCCTGGTTCGCGCTCCTGTAGCACATGCGCGTAGAGGCACACAGTATTTTCTTTAAAGAGCCGACTCGTTGCGTCAAGCAGCTGTCAAATTGGAAACAAAATGGCTACCAGCGGAAATTGTTGTCGTGATGCTAAGCGTTGGCCCTGGATTGTGAGAAGTACGCCACCATCCTGGCAGAATGCACATTAACTCTTGGGTTAATATGTTAACCTTGCTTATTTGTAAATAGTATAAAATAATCTATTTCTAATTTAAATAAAAGTCGATCTTTAACACAACAGGATTGTTTAGCTACATTTGGCTAAATTCATCTACGTCTGGTTAATCATAAGGAATAAAGCACTATAACTTGAAAAGATGTATGACACATTATTATAAATTTTTAAACAATAACATTTAAGGAATAAAAACAATTTAGTTGTATTTTGTTAGTTTATTTTAAATAAGATTAGCCCAGTTTATTATTAATTTAATAGCTGTACGAACTAGTGAACTATATTTAGCAACATACATCAAAAAATATAAAAAAAACATGGGTAGATTAAACCCCCAAGCGCCCGGACTATGTACTGTCATGCTAGATAGGCTACATAGGCTGAGGGGCTTTTTCTTAGCGTGTAGCAATGGGTGGGCGGGGTAGAAACGGCCAAGAATTTAGGATACATTTAGCTCTTTTTGTTATAGAGCTATTTTAAATTAGTATGAGTGGGATATAAATCATTCAGACAATGAGAATTGAGGAAGAACCTAAACAACCGTGTATCAGCCTCAGTAATGGTGCAACAAACAGCGCAGCTCTGCTACGTGCGACCGGCCTGTTTGAACAACGCGGCTGAAAGGATTGCCCGAGACGGCACCAATCTTGCGCATGCACACTCACGCAGACACACATTCCAAAATGGCGACAACAACGGGGACACACGTTGCCGTTTTATTTCAAATAAGAACCTTTAACCACATTGTTTTTAAGTAATGAAACACTTTGTCTTCAGCTTCTCGCCAATACACAACCCTACTATTTGTGGTGTAATTGGAGAGTCGGGGAGTGATGACATCAGAGGGAGAGTAGCGGGAGAAAAAGCAGGCAGAGGAATCTGGGACGGTTAACTAATAAAAGACACGTTACGAAACAGTCGGACTCACAAAATGATTTGTAATAACACGACACTGTTTTATGTTATTTTCTCTTATTGTATGAAAAACAATAATTATACAGTAGCTGTCTTTTTTATTGTTATTATTTTTGAGTTGCCTTTTCTATATTTATAAAACTGTCCTGTGGGCCACATATGGCCTGAAGGCCGGACATGACATATCACTGGGTTAGAAGATTATTTTACATTTATTTATTTCGCAGAGACGTTTGTCCAAAGTGACGTATGAGTATGGGTGTGTGAGCAGGATTAGACAGTGTTTCTGGAAATTGGGGTTAAGGGCCTCGTTCAAAGGCCTCCATGATGGCATCACTCTGTCAGCCACAGGCGAAACCCTCAGAGGCACCATGCTGTGTGATATTCAAGCTGTTCACATTTTTTAGAATGGAGAGTCATTTTAGTAGCTATATTCATTGAGTCCATTGGAGCTCAAATAGCCAGATGTTTGGCTTTATGCACAGAAACAAAGGACACTGGAAATCTGTCAATCTCCAGCCCTGATGATCCCCCGGAGGAAGTAATCGTAACTGGAGCCAGGCTGTCAAATGCCCACCATGTTTGTATATCCAAAGTATGACATGCACTGCCAGACAGGATGAATACCTTCATATTGCTGCATTTATTCTGGCTGCTGGCTTGCCTTCCCTCAGGCAGCTATTTCATATACTGTACAGCAGGAAAGGAGAATTACTAAACTCAATTTCTGCCTGCCAGTAATGACCATACATTTCTGGTACCTATTCCGTATTACATAGATCTTGGTATTTTCATTTTGGTAATCTGACAAACAAATGTGTTTTGTTTTTTTTTCTCATACTTTAATATTGATCGAATATAATTATTGGTTTAATTTAAGTCCCCAGATCTTTTCTTGTACATAAAATGCTTTAGTCTTACCTTCCTATTTAAATGTAGTACTGCTATAAAAATAATGTATCTTTACTCCAAATAACCTTATTAATGCGTTAATGCTGGGTCAGCAGGTCATGCAGCAATGAAATCACTAGAGGTAAGCAAATAATATCAGTTAAAGTCCCTTTCTGGGATCAGGAGGAAGTCTACTGAGCTACAGAACTGTTTGAAGAAAAAATATCAAATTAAATGCTAAATGTTTATAAGCAACAATGCAAAATGAAACCTGGGGTCTCACTAATATGGCATATAATGTGTTCTGTGTTTTCATAATCAATTCCAGTTAAGCATTTTTATTAGGCTGAAAAATATATTTTGATTCTGCTAGATGAATCCATGGTAGTCAATATTTTTCCTTTTGAAAATAATGAGAAAAAAATCATTTATTCAGCTATGTCCATTTAAGGCAGAAATATGAAGTATGCATTGTAACATGATGACTGATTACTGATCTTCTATGACAAATTGTAACTATTTAGATAAGCTACCTAAAGGTCAAAGCACAAACAGATAATGCACATAGACTACTGTGAAGGCATATGTTAAACACCATATACTTTATTAATTTTTGCTAAGATACAATTGAAAAATAAATTCAACATTCAACTGTACCTGCCCTATAATAATAATTTAGTTTTATGATATTATTAATATATATTTCAATATATCCATACATTCATAATTACAAATAGAAATATTATGGCATACTAATGGTAATCGGAACTACTGGTCATAATCATATTCCTTGTGAGTGCATTTGCATCTTTTTAAGAACACTGGGTCTTTTTTAAGGAGTTCTCCGTCCTAATATAGAATTTGTTAACAATCTGTCAACAAAGGCAGTTCTACTACAGGAAAAAAAGTTACATCTCTTTTTATGATATTTAAGTAGCAGTTTGAACAGTCAGTTGATGTATTGGTGAGAAATGAGGTCACTGAGGAATGTGTGAGATTTTTTTTCCGTCGGAGACTGAGTTATGATGTATTACCCCTGCTTTGTGTTTGCACTGGCATTTAGGGAGAAGACAGGAAGGTCATGCAGTGGGAAGTACACATACACTTAGATCTCATTAGAGAATAAACTGTGAAATAAGCTGTTATTTCTGCCGTTACAGTTTAAGACCTTACTGTACTGTATATGTATTCCCACCACAGAACTGCAGCATAGTCTAGTTTGTACAATTGCGTTAAAGGGTTGTTTACTATCAGACAAACAGCCATTAAAAAACATATATAAGTGTCATTCATACCTGATTGAAAGCAGTAGAATTTAAGCTGTTTTTCACCTTGCTAAAGCCGTC
Source organism: Isichthys henryi (assembly GCA_026776945.1). Taxonomy (NCBI): domain Eukaryota; kingdom Metazoa; phylum Chordata; class Actinopteri; order Osteoglossiformes; family Mormyridae; genus Isichthys; species Isichthys henryi. Next base: position 6,095 of record JAODJX010000308.1, read on the forward strand.
TTCTTATCCCGCCTGCTTTCTGTTCCTCTTTATGCATCCCTCAGCAGCTCATCCTTAAGGTACACGCCCCTTTTTGGAAACTGAGCTGTCGTTGCTCTCCAGACTGTGCTGGGCATCCCCTTAGTCATCTGACTGCTTGTTACTGCCATATTAGCAGCAACCTACAGTTTACACATTGTTGTCATTTGAGTCTCTCGTAGCCTAATTCATTTCTAGGACTGAACTGTAAAATTCTTTTCCTTTTGTGGGCCCTAATATCCATTTCCTGTCACAGAACCCTAAAATTAATTTCCTTCTTTAGGTTCTAAAACCCATTTTCTTGGACAACAGTCTAATGTCCATTCACGGTCAAACTGCCCATATACCAAACACATTTTACCCCTTAAAGTACCTAAATATGGTAATATAGTTTCCTCTCACAGTGCTTTTTTACTTGAGGGAAACAGCTAATATAGTTAATTTAAAACATCTAAAATACCATGAAGCTAAAACGTAGAGATAAACTTAGAGATTATATCGGTTCTCTTTATAGCAGGCTAACCACAAAATCTGTGCAACACTAGATGATGACATAAAAACATATCAAAATAAGGTAGGAGTATATGGATGTGAATATGTATGTGCATGTACAACTTGCTGCTGCCAACAGAAATTGGAAATATGAAGAATATGGAGAATATGCAGAGAAGAGCCTGGATGCTCTTTGGACTGAACCTACTGTCAATAAGCTGCTGGTTATCCTGGACTCTCCACGTGATCAGTGAAAGCTATTCATAGGTGAAATATCACAGTGTGGGAAGAGAAAAGCTTTGAAAATTTGAATCAAAAACAGGATTTTTTTCACTGTCTATAACTACAGTGTTGCCAGGCTGAAAAAAGAAAAGTAGCAAAATATTTCTTCAATAAATGGGTGTTTTCAGAGTTTCCCAATACTGCCCCAAAAAACCCTGTCAGCGTGCCTCCCTAACCCCAGCCCCAGCTCACTTTCAGCCTGTCAGTCACTGCTGGTATTGGGGCTGACATTCTTCTCAGCCCCTGCCCCAGTCTTTTTTTCGGGGCGTTACCATGCCTTCACCTTAGCTTCACTCTTTTGGCCATATATTACAGGGTCAATTCTGGGACTGTGGTCGGTCCCACAGCTCCTTTGATTCCATGTGCCAGCAACTCTGTGATCTTGTGTGGATCCTGCCTGCCCTCAAGTCAAGTCTACAGTGTCTCTTGCCCTCCGAAAACTGCAGGGTCTCATGTTGGGGCCCCCCATGCTGGGCCCCCCCCCCCCCAAAGATTCTCTCAGCCTGGTTAGCGGTATCTGGAGGAACACTTATCACACAATAAACCGCTCTTCTCTGAGCCTTTTGTCTTCAGCAGCCGGAGAAGTTGACGGTGGGCTTTCCCAGGCTGTGGGGCCGGCCCACAGTACTTCAGAGCCTGTCAGCAGTCGGAGGAGCTGGTCGTGGGCTTTTCCAGGCTGTGGGGCCTGCCCACAGTCCTTCAGAGCCTGTCAGCAGTCGGAGGAGCTGGTGTTGGGGCTGCTCTGGCTATGGGGCCCAACCCCGGTCCTTTCCTGTAGCCGCTGAAGTAGTGCACTGTGCTGGGCCGAGAGCGTGGCTGACAGGTGGGCGGGCAGAGCACTGAAACCCGCCGTCAGCTGCTCCACACGCCGCTCCAGACCCAGCATCTGTCTCTCCAGGTCCTCACTGCGCTCACTCAGCTCCGACATGAGCTCGTACATCACGCTCTGCATCTGTAGTGGGGAGGGGGGGTGTGCTGTGTTACTGTACAGGGGGAGTGTGCATCAGGTGTGCAGAGCGACAGAGCAACAGAGCATCAAAACAACCAGGGTGGCAAAATAAGTCCCTATCTGAAACTTGATTGGTTTCCATGCATCACTATGGAACTGGATTTTACACCAAGGATGGAAAGTGACTTTGACCACAATTACCCAGTAATGCTCAATAAGAGGTTTCAAATTTCCATTCATTATTCATTATTAAATCTGACTGACAGATCTTTCCATAGAAAAAAAAATATGTAACAACATTCTGTTAATTTCCAATTAGAAATGTTAAACATAAACTTAAACCTCGCCTGCTCTTTATTATAAATACCTGTTTTTCCAGCCCCCCCCCCCCATTCCTGTCACGTGATATATAACGCAGCCCTGTCATTTATTGATGCAGCTTAGGGTTGAAAAAGGGAGCACTTGGTTTGGTGCAACAGATTTCTTTTGCTAAGGAAAAAGCGGCAGAATCCATGTCATGTAAGTATGAGATCGCATATGGGTTTGAACTGAAATTCAGAAACAATCAATTATGCTGCCCTAGTCAGCATTGTGTGTTAGCAGTCAATTTCAGTGTCAAAAAGTCTCATTTAAGGGTAAAAGGTAGATTCTGATTTATCGTCACATCACAGTGTACAGAAGCATATAAAGTGAGTGAAATTCTGATCAGCCGCAACATTAAAACCACCTGCCCAGCATTGTGTAGGTCTCCCTCGTGCTGCCATAACACCTCTGACCCATTGAGGCATGGACTCCTCAAGACCACTGAAGGTGTTCTGTGGTATCTGGCACCAAGATAATAGCAACAGATCGTTTAAGTTCGGTAAGTTGTGAGGTTGGGCCTCCATGTATCGGACTTGTTTGTCCAGCATATCCAACAGATGTTTGATAAGATTGAGATCTGGAGGATTTGGAGGCCAAGTCAACACCTTGAACTCCATTCCATGTTCCTCAAACCATTACAGAACAATTTTGCAGTGGGGCAGGGCACATTATCCTGCTGAAAGAGGCTACTGCCTTCAGGGAATCCCGTTGCCATGAAGGGGTGCACTTGGGCTGCAACAATGTTTAGATATGTAGTATGTGTCAAAGTAACATCCACATGAAGGCCAGGATCCAAGGTTTCCCAGTAGTACATTGCCCAGAGCAGGGGTCACCAACATGGTGGCCATGGGCCCCAGGATGCCCCCAAGGACCACATGAGTCACCCGTGGACCTGGTCTAAAAATAGCACAATTCACCAGTGAGCAGCATCTAAAATTTAATTTTATCCTATTGCAATTCTTCTTTAATCACATTTGCATTTATATAGATTTGAAAATGACAATATCTAAAAAATTGCATTTAAAACATGTTTATTATACATGAAGTTTAGATAAGTTTAGGAGGGCTTTTCAAACTGGTAGCCCTTCATATGGCTCAGTACCCGAGAAGTAGCTCCCAGTTTCAAAAAGGTTGGTGACCCCTGGCCCAGAGCAATACAATCCCTCCGTCAACTTGCCTTCTTCCCATAATGCATCCTGGTGCCGTCTCCTGGTACCATCTCTTCCCCAGGTAAATGACATGCACCTAGCCATCAACATGCTCTGGTTCTGACACTCACATGCCCATTGTAGGTACCTTTGGCACTCTGACCAGTCTACGGCTTTGCAGCCCCATACGCAGCAAGTTGTGATGCAATGTGTGTTCTGACACATTTCATTCATAGCCAGCAATTTTTGTGCAATTTGTTCTACAGTAGCTCTCCTGTGGGATCAAGTCAACCTCCCCAAAATCCCCCAGCTAGTCTTCGCTCCCCAAGCACTTATGACCCCATTGCCAATTCATTGGTTGGCCTTCCTTGCACCATTTTTGGTACTAACCACTACATACTGGGAACACCTGCTGTTTTGACGATGCTCTGACTCAGTCATCTAGCATCATAATAAGGAGTTTGTCAAAGTCACTCAGATCCTTATCCTTGCTCATTTTTCCTGCCTCCAACACATCAACTTCAAGACTTATTGTTTACTTGCCTAATATATAATAGCATCCTTGATAGGTGACATTGTAATGGGATAATCAATGTTAATCAATTCACTTGTCAGTGGTTTTAATGTTATGGTTGATTGGCAATATACTGGTGGAGCATTAATGCCATACTTTAGAGAGGTCCACCAACGTGTTGGCCTGGTCCGTGAGCTTCCTCTGCTCCATCTTCACACTGCGTAGCCTGGGCAGAATGACAGTGAACTTGTCACCGGCCCAGCACCAGGGGGAGGCGCTGCAGAAATGTGCTTTAACAATTGGAAAAGACAAAGTAACGAAGGGATGGGTGGGGATCAGGACTACAAACATGCTGAATAGGAAGACGGGCTTGGCTGGTGAGCAGGGTTCTGCTAATACACGCATAACTGCTAATTAGAAAAACCTTTATCGTTAGTGGATTAGCATTTCTGCTAACTCTGAAAATATTTAGCAGACCAATTAACTTCGGCTAAATTTAGTTCCAAAAAATGAACATTTTTTTGCAGGTAAAGTGAATAAAGTTTTTATGTTTGTAAATCATAAAATCATACAAATTTGATCCTGTTGGTTGTGAGCATGTCTGCAGCAGTCTGTCTGGCACGCTGTCGGCTGACTATGTGTAAACACATGACGTAACTGGTCAACACAGCAGCAATAGCAGTAGTGCACCTTCACGTTACAGTCTTAAAAGCTGATTTACACTTCTGCATGGAATCAACACCATAGGTAGCTGCGTACTGTACTGTGCTGTAGCTACACCCTAGCCTGACACAACTTCCCAGAATTGTAAGTATACATCTTGGCAATGCAAACCACAACAACTGTAATTGGTCGGCTTGGATCTGCATCAGTGCACCAGTATAAAAGTTCTGTGCGATTAACCCAATTTGCACAGGATACAATTTATCTGTGCCATTTAATTGCATATCATATTCTTTTGCATCGTATCACACTGAATCGCATTATGTTGAATAAAATCATGTCAAATCGCACCCCATCACAATTGTGGTGAACCAGTGCACAAGTATAAATGCTTGCAGCAGTGTAAGTCACTTGCGTAGGCTTGACACAGAAGTATAAATCAGCCCTACCAGTGTCAGCAGCAGTGTACATTATTGTAGGCACATTTTTGTTAACTGTAAAGTAATGTTTAATTTCATTTTTTAATTTATTTGTGTAAACCCTGATTATCCTTTGATCTTGGCATGCTATTCCTTCTTGCAAAGCTCTGTATCTAAGCTATAAGAAATTTAAAATTCAGCTTTCTAGATATGTTTTTAAGGGTTTCAGAGCTAAAAACCAAAGCTAAACTCATATAATAAAAGTTGTCACATCAGTGGTTAGCAGTTATCACTAGCCTCTGCTAAATTGTTTTTGCGGTATATCGGTTTAGTCTTATCAACTTAAACTTTGGAGTTGGCGGATTAGCAGTTATAGAAACTAACGTTTCAGTTAGCTTTGCCCACCACTGTTAATACTTATACTATAAAGCCAAACCCAAGATATCGGGGATCTAACAGATAGCAGCAAGTGAGCTAAGTACACAAGTGTTCATCAGACTGGGTACTTGTGATGAGTTAAAAAGGGAATGAACAATCTTATTTGCAAAAGGCCAGTGTGTATGCAGGTTTTTGTAATAACCTTTAGGTCAGCTGTTCAACCCCAGCTGTGAAAACTTAACCAATCAGTTGTCTATTTAATGATCTTATTAGGGAGTTTCAGAGAAAACTTTCATAGCCCACATAGTGGTCCTTTCTGGAAGTGAGTGGCCACCCCGGGGTTAAAGGCATCGCGAGAGTGACTGTCCATTTAAAGCACACAATACCCTGCCAAAGTAAAACAGACATTCAGTATATGATCTAGTACAGTGGTGGGCAAAATACGTCAAGTGGCCCCCACGCCCACACCGGGTTTCACACTAAACGCCCCCACACCAAACAACCACCACTCGATAACCA
>JAODJX010000309.1:0-11813 GCA_026776945.1 Isichthys henryi
AAACTTGTATGAGCCTGCTGGAATTTATTGGGTTCTCATGACTTCATGACTGATGGAGGAAATGTGATGGAAGAAATACACATACTTAATGAAGAGTGATTTATTGGCAATGACTAGAAATTATGTCTTTAAATATACTGTATGAGGCCTGCTCCTCAAATTAGCTGATGTGGATTGCTGCAGGAAAGTGTGCGCAGTTTAATGTGCTTTTTATTAGGCATTAACATCAATCATGACACTTTCTTTATAACTCTGCCAATATCGTCATACGGGATACACAAAACTTTAGTGATTTTAATGAAGGGAATAGACTTTATGCAAGTAAAAAAAATGGATATTGTTTATGTCTTAATCTGAGAGGAGAATGTGGAAAATTTCTTTATTTTGTTATCTAAATTAATAATTGCCACCTTTGTTAAAATTTCTTTCACCCAAGCAATGATGTTTAGAATTTAACAATGCGCAGAATGTTGCCTTAGTCACAGTCTACCAGCTAAGCGCAATGCTGAAGGAAATGACAGAGAGAAAAACTTTTACCTTTAATTGGGACACCCCCATCAAATTTGGGTGGCTCCCAGGTAACTGTGGCACAGTCCTCTCCTACTGATAAACACTTCACACCTTCTGGGGCGTCCGGCACATCTGGAGGTGGGAACGGTGTCACAACATTAGGCACTGATATGTGTGAAACAGGCACAGGTGGAGGCACAGCACATTGAAAAGAGGCAGCATTTTACATTTGGAAAGGCCTTCTAATGGCGGACAACTTCAGCAAGTGGTTTAGAACAGTGTTTCCCAATGCGGTCCTCCGGGAATCCCTAGACAGTCCACATTTTTGCTCCCTCCCAAGAAGCAAAAATTTGGACTTGTCTGGCAGGGAGTTTGGAGGGAGCAAAAATGTGGACCGTCTGTGGGTCCCCAGGGACCGGGTTGGGAAATACTGGTTTAGTGACTTGATACAGACCTACAATGCGGATGTTGAGTGAGGCTTTGTCCTCTCCAGCCGGGTTGGTGACAGTGATGGTGTAGCTTCCCCCATCTTCCCTCTCGGCTCCCTCTATCACGAAGCTGCTGAGGTTTGTCCTGCTCTCCACCCTTACCCTTCCTTCAGTTGCTGTGATAGGCTAAGACACCATTAAACCAAATCATAAGTTCAATGTACAGAACACATCGGTGTACTTATTAACACATTCTGTTGCCGATCATGTGTCTCTTTCAGTCAATGGCTAATTCCATAGTATGGATAGTAAAGCCAACTGGTCACTCTACAGTTTGACACTAATCGTTGTTGCAGTTCCTTCCTCACATTGTCCCCTTTCATCCAGCAGATCGTGGGAGCAGGTTCCCCGGTTATTTCCACATCCAGGCGAAGCTTGTTACCAGCCACAACAATGATGGTGTTCTGAGAAACTACGTTCCCGGTGGTATCCAGGTGGATTTTTGGAGGGTCTGAGCAAAAAGAGGAGAGACAGTGAATATAACAAAACAGTTGTCCATCGCCCCTTTCGCAGCTTCATTCTATCGCGGTTTTAGTATATTCATTAAAAAGTTGATCGAGACAGTGAAAGAGATACATCGCTACGCATCGGAAGCATCTTTGCTCTATGTAATTAAATTTACAATAATAATAATATATTTATAACATCTAATATGTGTTATTTTCTCTTATTTTGTCTAATATATTGGGTAATACGAGTGTAATTGTCATGTACGATCCTTTTGAGTGCCACGCCCCCTTAGTAACCACGTGTGCAGCCCCGATCGTTACCAGCTGTTTCCTGTCAATCTGATTCCTCCGGTGTATTTAAGTCCATGGCAGAGTCTATAACCCCAGGTCTGTCATTGACGTTTTGATGTTACATGTCCCTGTGTCCTGCATTTGGAGTGATTCCAAATAAACCCTTCGATCCTGATTCCTAATCCTGCTTCCGTGTCCAGCAATCATAACAGTAATGGTGACTAAAGGGTGTTATTTCATGTCTAATAATATTAAAAACCGTATTTAGAAGGTTGTAAACAGGTTTTCTATGCTCTATAGTATATAAAAAATATTCGATTTATAAAGAAAGAATCCTACTTTGCGGAAATTCACTTATCGCAGTAGAGTCTGGAACAGATTAACCACAATAAACGAGGGCCGACTGTATTCACATTTTATATACACACACACATACACACACACACACACACACACACACAAGTTGGTGTACCTATCTAAATGGGGACCATCCATTCATTTCTATGGGAAAAACCCTAATCCCAATCCCGACACCCCTAACCCCTACCCATCTCTAACCTTAACCATAAGTAGCCAACCCAAATACAAGACTTTTGGCATTTTTAATTTTTTGATTGCATTCACAGATTTTTGTGGGAACCAGAAAAATGCTCCCCACAATGTAAAATAAACCTAATCCACACACACACACAGGGCCAGGTTACTTGGTTCACCTACTTATTAACACAAACTGCCTGCTCTTCCAAGGAACAAATCATATGTCTGCACCTGAATACATGCATCACACAGACAGGGTCAACAGGTTCAGTTGCTGTTTGGAATAAGAATGACTAAGGTGCCATGCATAAGTGAATCTGAATACGGTGTTTTCATGGGTAGTACTGTAGATAGGCTAGCTCAGGCATCTCCAGAAGAGGCACCTCCCTGTGAATGTCAACACACTGCAGTGTGCAGTGCTCACAGAGAGCTCATATGCCGAATGGAAAACACCCAGTCAATGGCATTTCTGTGGCCGGAAGCACTTTGTTAATGAGAAAGATCAGAGGAGAATGGCCAAGCTCGTTAACAAAAATGACAAACAAGGGCAGTGTGAAGAGAGGGCTTTCAGAATGCACAATTCATCTACCCTTCAAAGAGTTCTGAGTAAATAGCAGTTCCTAATGAGGTGACCACTGACTCTATATACAGCATGCCTGTCGAGGATATTTAGCAACACTGACCTTGACGGGGTACGTAGTCAATCTTGATTTCTGAACAAAGAGAAACACAAAATTTGTAGCTTGCATTTTGTTTGTTTTTATATTTAATTGCTAATTTTTCACGTATAATAAGACTGATATGTGAAGTTATTTAAATATTAACTGAAAATAATACTTTATGTGTTTAGCGTGTCAAGAATGCACTATGACTCTGTATTGGGAAATGAGTTATGGATGGATGGATACTGAAGCTTCTTTATTAGAGTATTAAGCTTACTACAACCTCTTTATGATGATAATTAGTATAGCAATTTTTAATTTTTGCAGTTATTTTGTTCTTAGTTTCAGCAGCTAACTCACCAAGGAAGTTGAGCTTGGCAGAGAGGGAGAGGGCATAGCCGTCGGGGACAAAAGTGTAATCGCCAGCATCCTCTGCCTTTACATTATCGATGGTCAGCTTGTGGATTCTGGAAAAAGAGAAGACACAAGAGTAGAGTTATAAGTTAAAAATCACACACATTTGTATTCGTATCTGTATAATCTCTTAAACTTAGAGGACAGAATTTGGAGAAAAAAAGACATCACGTCATTCCAATTACATCATTATTCAAAATTTCAAAGCTTTATTTGTCACATGCACATTGAGTACAATGTGCAATGAAATGCATTGCCCAGCTTTAGAATATGGGAAAAAAGGGACATAAGTGTGAGAGACAAGACAGAGACAAGACATCAGGTGTTACAGACATTAGACATTGAATATAATCATAAAAATCTATGTACAAAGTCGGCAGTATATAATGAAGCAAGTGAAGATAGTGCAAGAGTGAAGGTAATGCAAGAGTGCATAAACAGGTAACTATTTATATATGTACATGTGTGCACTAAGTTAGCTGTAGGGCATGGTGGTGTGTGGGTCCAAAGCACTGTCCTCATTAAGGATCTGTTTTGCCTGAGGAGAGAAGCACTACCCCAGCCTTCCAGTGCTGGCCTTCAGGCAGAGGTAGCACTTGCCTGACACCAGCACAAAGAGCCCATTGCTGGGAAAGGTGGGATCCTTAATGGCCCTGGGCCTGCACTGTATGGTTTATAAGTTCTGGGTGTTGGAAGTGCAGGTCCAATTGCATGCTCGCTTGGCCACACAATCCTCTGCGGAGCCTTTACGGTACTGCCCTGTGCTGCTTCTGAACCAGGCGGTAATGTTCCCTGTCAGGATGTTTTTTTGTGGTGGTAGTGTATGAATGATGCTTAGCTTCAGATGGACTACTTAGTCTGAAGTGCAGGTGGCATGGTTACCAACAGTAGAAGCTTCTTAATATTGCTTGAGGCAGCCAGACCTCGAATGTAGAATTCGTGAGCCTTCCTCACTAAGGAGCAAGTGTCCACTGGTCAGGTCAGGTCCTCGGTTATGTGAACACAGGGGTACCTGAAGCTGCCCATATTTGCACACTAAAACACCATTGATGCTGATGTGGTATTAGTCCCTCTGCTGTTTCCTCCTGAGGTCTACAATTAACTACTTCATCTTATTTACATTGAGAAGGAGACTATTGTCATGGCACCATAGTGACTCCTTCCCCCCGTCCTGGCAGGCCTGATCGTTGTTATCATCGATCAGGCCTGCCACAGGTGCATCATTTGCAAAATTGACAATGGGATTAGAGTGGAATGTGGCCCTGCAGTTGTAGGTATACAGGGAGTACAGCAGAGGTCTCAGGATGCAGCCCCAGGGGGGCCCATGTAGGGGGTGAGGATGGCCGAGGAATTGCGGCCCACTTATACTACAAAACAAATATATAAGAAATAACTTATTTGCCATGAATTAAGTTTATGATATTGAATGAAATATGTGACCATGCCCCAGTCAGTGAAAGTGTGTTCCCTACCCCTAGACCCCAGAGGGTTAAATAAGTTATTTATCCAGTTACCCAAGGAAACATTCAGTCCAAGGTCACTGAGTATAGTGACGAGTCTATAGGGGTTTAAGATGTTCAATGCTGAGCCGTAATTGTTGAACAGCATTCTCACATAGTTCCCTCTCCTGTTGTCTAGGTGTGCCAGTACTGCATGAAGTAGGAAGGTGATGATATCAGCAGTGTGTCTGTTTGGTTGTTATGCGGATTGTTCTGGGTCCAGGTCTTTGGATAGAGATGTGCATATGAGATTTTTCACAAGTCTCTCCAAGCAATTCATTGCCATTGAAGATAGTATTACAGGGCTGTGATCCTTCAGACAGCGTGTAGCGTCTTTGGTGCAGGTACTTACGTTCCAACGTGTGTCATTTTGATGCGGTCACTGGCCTTGACCTCCACTCCATCCTTAAACCACTTTCCCGTCACCTTCTCATCGGAGACCTCACACTTGAAGACGGCCTGCTCTGCTGACCTCACTGTCAGGTCTGCGATGTTCTGCAACACCTGCAGCTCTTTTTCTAGGGGATTGGGAAAGAGGGACCATAAGGCTGCAATTCAAACTAACTCCAAAAACTGCAAGCATTTCACGCAATATCTCTGCAAACTTGAAATAAGTGGAGGATAGCTGCAGACCTAGTAGAACCCTAAGGAGTATTTGGAACGACACAAAAGGACAGAATGCAGAGCAGCTGTTCTCAAAATGTTTGCTCCAAAGTGCGCATCAGATTTTCGCTCAAAAAGTCAGTGATCCGGAACAATTTTCAATAATAAAACAGAACTTTAATGAATTAACAATAGCCTTCGATATAGACATCAAGAAATAATAAACATCGGAACTTTTTTGAGGCTCATTGATCGTTTCAATTCCCCGTCAATGGGGTGATATTGCATATATGTGTGTGAAATTTGGTGATTCTATTTTGAATTTTTGTACTAAGTCTTTTTATGTTAACCATATTGATTCTTAAGGTGCTTTTTTGGCTGGACCCAGATTAACTTGCGGTTCAGTCTGCATCCGGACCGTGGTTTGGACCACCCATGCTTTAGAGAATATAAATACTGTACAGTATTTAAAATACTCAAAAATCTTTGTGGTAGCATTCAAAAGAAGGAAACACTTATTGTAACAAATCATAATAAGCATTGTTTATTTCAAGAATTAATATTGATAATGATTAATCAGTAACTGACATTGTGTCATGATCATCTCGTGTAGGAGTTTTGGATTGACACAGGGTAATTTTCATCTAATAAGTGGCACAGAAGGAGTGACAGTGACACGCCTCACTAGCTATGACTGCCATAGCCTACGCTGATGTTTGGTTTAACATTCGTTTGCTTCCTGCATGCTTGGTAGCACCCGACCTGCATTAAAATGTACAGTATTTATATCTCATTTTTGCATTCTCAAGAATCAACATGACTGTATCAACACAATATGACCAAGTATAATTTCTGCCTCAAAACCTAAATTGGCATTTGAAGGTATGCCTTTTGGAAATACTGTATAGTTTACTTTACTGATATCTATAAATCTATAAATTATTTCACAATCTCTAAATTTAATTAATAATCTGAAATGCATGGATATCTTGAAGTTAACAAACAAAATGTGACAGTGTTTTATTTTTTTGTATCCAAGCCATATCAAGGTATATTTAATACCCTTAAAATAATATTAAACACCTCCTCTACATTTTTAAAGTATCCTGCTTTTTATTAAGTAAATTCATGTCTCACTATTTTCCGTCTTCAATCAGAAGTAAGTCAGGTTCCTTTGAAGTAGCAGACCACCACATAAAGTAGTAACTAAGTTTCAAATATTTTGCATTACCTTCATTTCATATCTATAGTAACCTGAAGATGAGGTAGCATCACAGGAAAGGAGAGAACATATTGATGAAAAGAATCATGGGATGGCAATTAAATCTTGGCCACTGAAACAATACCTTCCACTTCCAGTTCTCCCTTGGAATGTCCACCATTGGTGTAGACATGATATAGTCCTGCATCTTCCAGTGTTGCCTCATTAATGATTAACCAGTGCTTCTTCCCATCTTTCTTGAAGCGATATTTTTGAGTATTATCCCTTGATAATTCCTCGTCTTCCTTTGTCCTGGGATGAAGAGAATTAGAAAAAGTCAACTGAGAAACAGTCAATATCAGGTGCTGCTATCGATGTTTTTAATAACCATCACGCATATTTAGTGCTTTTGACTGCAACGTTTTGCCGGACTGCTGCATTATTTTAATAGATGTTAACTATCAAGCTTCACAGTAAAGCAGTAGAGGTGTACAGGTGAAGCCGCTTGCACTGACCATTTAACGTGAGCACCTTCTTCTGACACCTCCACCTCAAATTCCACCCTTTCTCCAACCACAACATGATAATCATCCAGTAGCTTGATGATGGTCACAGGAGGTTCTTAGGAAACAAGGTTTGACAGCGGAGGCACATGTTAGTCTAACACAGCATTCAGACTGACAGTCAGCATGCAAATGATTATGTGTGGCTCAGAGGGTTTGGTGTCTGTGTTCGTAATCAGAAGGTTGCTGGTTTGAGGGCAAGATGAGATACACGAAAAGAAGCATTCCGATGTACTTGCGCAAATGATAAAAAAAATACATCATTTTATAATAAACTCTTGTTGTTTTTAATAAAAAGTGACTTCACACCATACTAGTCACCTTTTTAAATTAGCCATAATCCATATTGAAATGCTGGGACAAATACTTATCTCTGAAAAACCAAAGTTAATACAAATTAGAGATGTGCTTTTTTTCCCCTTTCTTTTTTACTCATCTTTTTATCAACTTTGGGTAAGTGGGAAGCACGTATTATTTCATGGTCTTGGTACACAAATGATAATCTGTGCTTGTCTTTTTATTTGTGCTTGGTGTAGTGTTACCTAAATTCGGTGACTGATCTGCATATCATTTGCAGAAGCAGATCAGTTTGCATTAGTTTAAAGCAATGTTAAAGGAGCATTACTTATGACGTGACTCAGCGAGAAGAAGGAATTTGACAAATTCTTAATAAATTAAACCATTTATGTCAACAAACACTCTGTGCTGTCTAAGAGCAAAGATGTTGCATGAGCATTTCATATGTGGATTATTTACATCCATACTGCGATTTTGCTCTTTTGTTATTTACAGTCATGTAAGGAAGTTCTTAAAGTGCAGTGCATTGCCTATAAATGTGCTCCTAGCAAAACTCTGTGCGCACTTTGATTCTTTGGAATCTCAGTGATTGTGAATATGTCTAGCCATGCCAGTGAATGAAAATGTGATTGTATAATACTCTAGATTATGAATCTAAATCTCAATCCATTTATCAGTTGAAGTACACAATGTTCTTGATTGAATCCCACTCTGGGTTTCAAATAAAAAAATATAGATGTTCTGTGCATATTTCAGCTATCATACCTATGACTAATGTGTTTTCTGATGATTCATAATTTGCTAAATAATCTAAAATTCTTGTGATTATGTTGCCGTGTTTTTATGTAGTTCTGACTAAACCTCAAGGTACAATATAGTCATGCATACACACACACACTCACACACACACACACACACACATATATATATATATATATATATTAGCCTTTTCTGTTTTCTTTTTAGATATATTTTCTTAAAAATAGCTGTGGAGTAAAAAAATGATTGTTCGATTCATGCTTTCTCTGAAGTGTCCATCAATTCAGCTATGGGATTTTGCAAAGGAATACCGAAAGTGTTTTGCATATTTCAATTTAGGGATGTCTAATGATGGGGGTGGTGTGCAGCTCAGCAGGTTAGGATGCTTCGGGTCCCGCGGTTGGCAGAGTGATTACAGCGTTGGGCCCTGAGTAAGGCCCTTAACCTCCAATTGCTCCAGGAACTGGCTGACCTTGCTTTCTCTCTGGATAAAAATCATCTGCTGCATGAATAAAATGTAAGGAACTGCACAGGATGTGGGCACTTTTCTTAGTATTTGAAGAGCATCAAGAAACACAGATAAGCTACGTATGTCAATTTCACCGCTCTGAGTTCTTTTCATTTAGTGCCGTGTTTCGCTGTGCGGCCCTCAGGAACCCGCAAACAGTCCAAACCCAGTAGGGAGCTGGAAGGAAGCAAAAATGTGGACGGTCTGGCAAGGAGCACAGAGGGAGAAAAACATAGAGCGATCGCGGGTCCCCGAGGAGCGAATTGGGAAACACTGATTTAGCGTAATTACCCTTAACAAAGACCTCCGTGAAGCACTTGTCCTCCCCAACGACGCATTCATAAGCCGCGTCGTCTGCAAGGGTGCACTTGTTGATGATGAGCATTCTTTTGTTCCCCACACTTTCAAACACGTATCTGATGACCAGAAAAGTGACAAACCACATAAGAAGATACGGAACCCAGCTGCCTGCAAGCGAAAGATAAAAAGTATTATCAGAGTAACACTTTACCTGATGGGGTACAAATAATGTAGTATTATACTATTACTTATGTATTTACTAAACACAAACTAAGTCTTAGTTACATACTGATGTCATGTTAATTCATAAATAATGAATAGTGAAGCATGTTCTACCTCAAGCAGTTACTATATGTGTTATTATATCTGTTAATTCTGTAAACCTTTGTGAAGTACTGAAGGAACCAATAATGAATAACACAAGTGAAATACTGATCTCATGTTAGTTCATCATTAATGAATCATGATGCATCTTTTATGTCAAGTAACAATTATATCCATCCATCCATCCATCCATCCATTTTTCAAGCCGCTTTTCCTGCTGGGTCGCGGGGGGTCCGGAGCCTAGTAACAATTATATTTGTTCATGATTTGTTGATAATTTGAACATCAGTATCTGTGCCCATCTGGTAAAGTGTCACTATTGTTGCCACCAAACATAGCTGCACTGGTCCATTTCAACCCTCCTTCTCTCCATACTTGGCTGACGGTTTGATCTCCTGTCCATTCTTTAGCCACTTGACTTGCGCATTCGGGTCAACGACTTCCACCTCCAGAACAATCTTCTTGTCCTTATCCACTGAATACGCAGGTTCCAGCTTTTTCAGGAAAGCTGCAAATTAGAGATTGAATGTAGTGTACATCCTGCACCATGTGCACTACTCAAAGCGAACAGACCAGTCAACATTGTCAAATATTTGAATATTGGAGAATGTGCAGAATTATCATCTTTGTCCTTTCTCACTCAGAGTGCAGTGCCCCTAGAGACGAAATTGAGCAAAAGCAAGTGATTTTTCAGATTGGTTTTGTGTCTGACGGCACAACTCAGGCCAGCAAGTATAAGAGAATCTGATAATATTGCTGCCGTTAATTTTATACGTATGTTTAGATTGGCATGGTTGTCATTAAAAATGTCATTCAGATTCTGTGAAATTTATTAATAATAAAATTAGAGTGAAGTTTCAGTGTACCAGTAGACTTCAGATGGTGAATTACTGTCTTGCCTGTCCCAGTAAATACGGACTTTCTTGGTTCCTTAACAAGTTCAATTTGGTTATAGTTTATTTTGGGTAATTTTTTTATAAGCATCACAATATTTATTGCAACAAGTTCAAATATTGCAACGTGAATTTTTCCATTATTGTTCAGCCCTAGTTTCAATCTTTTAAGTTGTCCTTCTGCAGCAATAACTGATGTCTCATTTTGTATGGAAATAAATTAATGGAGCAGCCTGTATTGTTAGGATTGTGTTGTTAAAAAAAAAGAAATCCCCATTCCCCGTCACTGCCGAGTGCACAGGCTATTAAATATCACTGTACAGCATGCAACTGAATTTGAATTGTTTAAGTTTAATTTAATTACAGTTTCAATTTAATTAATTCAAGCCATTTTTTAAGGTTTTCTGTTATTTAACATTTTAACATTGTGCGGGGGGGGAGTTATCAGAATATTATCTGAATAATGTCTGGGGAAATCTGACTAGTAATTCTGCCTGCAACTCCCATCCTAGTACAGACATCGATTCATTGGAAAACTGTTACCACTGACATCTTTCAGTGAGTGTCGTTTTATGAAAAAGTTGTACTTTGTCACAGATTCAATTGTGAGCCCCTTTACAGACCAAAGTGAACAATACCTATTTGCTGCTGTCCTACTATTACTCTCACCATCACTTGATGTGGGCTCTACCGCCTTCATCTTCTTGAGACGTTTCAGCATGCCCCGCAGATCTGTAATACCGTACTGGAAGGCGATCTTCTCATATTCACTGGGGTGTGCATTTTTCAGAATGGCCCAAACATCAATTTCCTCTTTCACCTCTTCCTTCTTCTTCCTAAGAGTAGGAGGAAATAGGGAGAGAAAATGATTAACTCTAATTATCCAGGGAAATCTTCACATCTAGAACAATGTTTCCTAACCCAGTCCTCAGGGACCCCATACAGTCCACCTTTTTGCTCCTCCCAGCTTCTAGTATGTGGACTGTCTGGCAGGGAGCAAAAACATGGACTGGGTCAGGAAACCCTGATCCAGAGCACAGAAAGACAAACTCTGAGTAATAATATAAGTATAGTATGAGCCAATCTTGGAAAATTACACAGTCAGGAACCTGTTTTGGAAAATGACGCAATGACATATACAAAAATAGTACACCAGACCTAAAATCTTTTTTGGTGGTTCTTTTAGCTAGCATGCACTTATATATGATTTGAGTCTAAATCAGCATTGTTAATCTTTACTGCAATGGAACTCAATCGTGCAATATGGCAGTGGAACATCAGTTTTATTTAATGAAACATGCCAGCTATCATGATTGTCTACGACAAAGTAGCACTCACACAACACTTGTCATTCATTTTGTCCATTTATAGTGTTCTGCTACAGTACATGTGCCTTGGAAATAGATTTTAAATGACTGGCTGCAGGGATCGGCATGGTGTGCAGTGGTTAGCACTGTTGCCTCACACCTCTGGGACCCGGGTTCGAGTCTCCGCCTGGGTCACATGTGTGTGGAG
>JAODJX010000310.1:0-11812 GCA_026776945.1 Isichthys henryi
TCCCTGCTGAGGCTACTGCCCCCGCGACCCGATCCCGGACCAAGCGGCAGATGATGGATGGATGGATGGATGGATGTGAACTAATGTTTAAGTTACATTACAGTAACAGTTAATTTGTTACTAAAATAATATATAATAAATATATAATATATAATAATAAATAATAATTTTCATAGAAATTGCCTTGACCAGAAAAATTTCGTAATTTTTACTCAAATAAAATTGGACAAGGTATGTTTCAGGGAACTTGTGTAAAATTCCACGACAGTGTGGAGGGTATCAAATGATACGTCGGAACTTTCTTTCTGGGGAAGAAACTGACTAGATAAAAGGTGATTTTAACAGGCACTGCAACAGACAAAAGTGTCATTGTTAAACGAAAACTAACCCTATCAGGGCTTGTTCTGAAACCACACAAGCCCTTCAATTTTGTTTTTTCATTCAAGATGTCTGGAACCTCAAGAGTGACGATTCAGAGCTAGAAATAGAATACTCAGTCAGGCAGTAAATCCAATGTATTTCTGTCACAGAACTGACTGCGAAGAATAACATGCCATATACATCCTTCTTGTGTTTGCCATAAGACATGACACTGCAAACTGGGATTTTGCATGATACTGCTTAGGAGACAACCCCGTCTTACTCTGTAATAATCTTGTTTTAAGAAAAACTGGATTAAAAGTAGCCTTATTAGCCTACAGCAAATAAACCAAGCAACTAGCTAGATATGAAATATTGGGAAATATTAACTGTCTAAATGTTTGCAGTTCCCAGTGGAGAATTCTCCAAAAACTGCAAAAATATGTTATCAAAAGACACACTGTTTGGACATTTAAGTTCCTGTAAGTACAATTTATTAACACGGCTGTAAAATTTCACACTCCTTCAATGTACAATGATATGGCATTTAAGTAGCAGCAGAATGCAACATTCAGTTAGCCCATTCAAAAGGAGGTTTTTGGAACTGGTGGTTTCTGGTATGGAGAAAGGCCAAATCATTCATCGCTTATCCTGTTTTGTCACCCTATGCTAGATTGTCATGGCATATCATTGTCAAATATCATTGTCTTTCAGCTTCATGTGGCTCAACAATGAAAAAGGGAACAAGAAAAGTGGTCCAAGAAGTTAGTCTATGATAAATACACAAATCCAGGCAAACACAGTCTATACATAATTGCTATAGGATATCATAATCAACATACCATTTGTAAGGAGAACTATTTGAGGTGATTGTGCTTTCATCCCATGATAACACTGAGCAATCGTTCAGCAGAGACTGTATTAGAATATACAGCCTGTAGCCACTATAATTTAAACCAATGTCTGATGTACTCCTGTTGTATGTTTTGTGAAATGAGGACGTGGTTTATGCAATAACACCATGAGGTAAGCAACATATTATCATGCTGCTGTTGATGGCAGTGCTGTGAACAGTCAGTTTCATATTCTACCTCTCGGGAAACAACCGCTCTCAGCCCAGCACCTGAGCATAAATTGCCCTGCGAATCATCCTGAATACATAATTCGACATTCTGTGACCTTTAGTCACGTTATCAGGGGGCAGCAGGAGTGCATTTTTTGTTTGTGAGAACCCAAATGAATGCATGAAGGCTTCTGGCCCAGTAACTTGGGTCTGATATTCATCCATCAATGTCTAAGTGAGCAAATGGCCAGTTTCTGATGTGCAGAGAAACAGCATACAGCTATGGGGCGCCGTTTGTAAAGGTAGCAAACATTTTTGTACTTGCCACTTTTTCAACATTTAGTGCAATTTTCTGACATTTAGCTAGAAGTCAATGGTGTTGTGGATCGTCAGGTTTTTTTGCTGTGTAGAATATGTTCAAAATTGTTTATCATATGTACAGTAAATATAAATGGTATGTCATTTCTATGCAGATGGATGTGGTTAATTTGCATACATTCTCAAAATTTAGAGTCTACATTTAACATTTATATTTAACATTTAAATTTAACATTTAGCATTTATATTTAACATATAGCATTTGTATTTAATATTTAAGTTTTACATTTAAGTTTTCTTAGTAAGGTAGATTGGAAGATACTCAACTATAAGCTGTTCAACAAAATTAATTTTCTCATGAGTAATTCTCCTTAGTAGGTCTCAGTCTGGCCTGGCTTGGCTCTGGTGTGATTCACTTGAATTATTATGGAGCCCAGAGGTTCTAGGAAAGAAAACCTCTTCCTCTTTTGTCTTACCTCCAGTTCTTGCCCTTGTGTTCATCTCTCCAGCTGCCTCTCCTTCGCTCCCTTGTCAGTCTTGTCTAAAAGTGCTTCCCTGTCCTGTGTTCCCCAGTCCTGTCATTGATGTCAAATTCTTGTGTTGCATGTACCTTGCCTTCCTCTATTCCTCCTGTTTTGATCCTCAAAAATCATGTTTGTATCTTGTTGCTGTTCTCTTGGGTTTAATAACCCTTTTGCTTTATAACCTTAGCCATTTCCATGTCCTTCATCCCAGCATCATGACACCAAGGGTGACCGTCCTCCTCCCGGTGGCCACCCCATCGTACAAAGTCTCTGTTCCTGATTGTAAAATAAATAAACATACCAATGAAAAGCAAAAAAATTTAGAATGCAATCAGATATAAAATGGTGACTTAAAGGGGAAAATTGTTTCAAATGAAAAAAATTAACTACTATTAAATTTTATTTTATTAGACTTAATGCTATGTTTACTTGCTTTGGGACTATATTTGTATAGTCTAATTTTAAAACTATATAAAGGTGCTGTAGATATTTTAAAATTTGACTAGCTACCTTTATGCATTATAATCTCTGAATGTGCAGACCAATTGATATTTATTAATTTCTGATTTAATGTATTGATTGCCATGATAATCTGCTATAAGACAAAATACACATCTCAAAAATGATCTGAAAACTGTAGAAAATACAAAACAAAATATAAAATATTGTATATATTACATACAAAAATATATTACAAATGATTCATTAGATCTTTTATTGTCATCATCTGATCTTTTTTATAGATTTTAAATATTTACACTGGTTTAAACTTTATGCAGCAGATTTTCAATACAATTTTAGTTTAATGGTAACGGAAATACCAGACTTGGTAGTGCTCACATCTGGCTACTTTTTCACTTACTCAATCTCTAAATTGAAAAAAAAAAATCTGCTTGGTCTTGAATCCGTCTCAGACTACAGCATCTAAGGTTTGAATTCGTAATTTTAGAGCGAGACTAAAACTTTACATGTACAGTCAGTTCTGCTACAATGCGTCAAATCACACGTAAATCTGTTCTGACACGATTGCTGTATTAATACCGAAATCCAACACAGAATTACATTTGTATTTTTAGCTGGAGAGAAAAGCACTACACAAGCTACAATATAGTCTTAGCAAAAAACCCTACTTGCCGCAAATACAGCTATCCAAGTGAAGAATAGTGATATCCGATTTGTGAATAAACTGTTCTTTTGAACAAGTTTTTCAGTGATTGTCAAACCAGTTTTGTTGAAAAGAAACTTTTTGTGCTTCCATGCATTAAAAAATCTAAAAATATTTCACTAACATTAACATATAATAAATAACACACAACAATATACAAAATTTTGGTATTGTATTTCCCTAACCCTATTTTCCCATTTGGTATGTGTATTTTAGTACGTGATTTTAATGAATAGCAGGTTTTTAGAAAAAAAATAGCTAGTACAAAAAAAAATAGCAGGAATACTCAGACATACCAAAAAATTTTTTGTTTTTCATTCTGACTGGTCTAAAACTAGAGTTTATAAAATTGAAGGGGGAAAAGACTGTTCTCTCCTGAACAGAGTTACCATACGATCATCCCTTACTGAGTAATAAAATGTGTGTTTTTGAACCGATGCAATTTGTCACTTACTGGAAAAAGGGGACACAATTTGTCCCATATTTTCAGACCCAATGATCAATCCATCCCCCTCTATAAGCTGTGTGCACCATGACACACTAATTACAAAGTGTGCAAGTTATGCTGTTCTCAACAAACAGCCAGTACTACCAATGAAAATGCATTTTAACTTATAAAAGACTATGAGTTCTAGTACAATAAATATCTCTCGCCTTGATGAGTGGTTCACACGAAAATTTGATCAGCAATAGTATAGTCTCAAACCCCCTCATTTTGCCAAGCAATGTCCTTACATGATTCTGAACCTTTTAGCATAGTTTTGAATGACTTTATTTTTGAAGCATTGCAGGTTTTTTTCTGGTAACTTTCTCGAACTATTATGACTTTATTCTGCCAAATTACAACTTTAATCTTGAAAGTTCCGACTTTATTCTGGAGGTTTTATATTTTTATTTTTATTAATAGTGGCCCTAAAACTCCGTTGTATTATTTGTGACTAAACAATAATGTTTGTTATCAAAGGATTGCCATGCCTAAATAATTTGTTTTCTTATTATTGTTAAATATTAGCAAGGGTGATGATGATAGTAAATAAGTATTAAAACCAAAAATGGATGGAATTTTTTCTATTCTCTGTCTTGACTTGGTCTTAATCCTCCCAAAGTTTTGGTCTTGACTTGGACTCTGTCATTTGAGTTCTTGATCTTGAATCAGACTCGATATAGGTGTTCTTGTCCTCATCAATAGCAAACACCACACTGGGAAAACTGGAGCTGGCAGGCTCTAAATATAACAACATTGTTGACAGATGGGATGTTTGGTGCTCTTGGCCACAGTTGCAGACTGGTGAGAATTACGCTACTGGGAGGGGTTCCAAAAGAAACGAAACATGAGCTTAGCCCCACCAGGACTCCACTGCCAACCTAGGCAAATTTAATCGGTCACATACTATATTTGACTCAGATTGGTATGAATTTCAGTGAAAAATAATGGTAGAAACAAAAACAGAGAGCCAGAGTAAACAAGAGCTAAGGGATGCTTCTTGAATCCCAGTGGACAGAGTATTGGGTCTATATTTATCCAGTTTTAGCCAAAGACAGAATAACAAACTATGACACACTGCATAGATGCTCCTTGACAGCCTGCAAATTTCTACATGAATACTATACAAAGTACCGTTGATATGGAAATTCCGAGGAAACAGCGGAGTGCCAGGTCAAGCCCTAGCATTTTCACTTAAGTCAAACACATCGCTACCTTTCCTTCCACATAAAAGACAATTTGTCTTTCTTTCAGAAGTGAGATTCTGCTCTTTTTTCAAGCTGCCTTACCACCATCTATGAGAAAATTTGCCAAAAAAAAAAACTGTTTGCTTTGGGGTGAATGCAAATCCATTAACTGCAACTATACAATCAACTGCAATGTGCCACTTACCAGAGGAAAACAGTACTTAAGATATAAGCTTTTAATCAGCTGTAGCATGTAAGAATTTCTCCCAAGGGGATGCTGAACAGAACCAAATGAAACAGGGGTGGGTGGACATGATAGGGACTTGTTTTTAAGTGTCAACACAAGGAAAACCCAGAGCTGGCTTCATTCCACCCCTGAACTAAACATGGATATATTTCAGTGACACTTACATTACAATGGCAATATGAAATAACAGGAATGTACAGTCATATGAAAAAGAAAGTACATGAGCTTTTACGTAACAGAACATAATAAAAAAATCATCTGGTCCTTAGCAGGTCTTAGAATTAGGTAAATACAACCTCAGATGAACAATAACATGATATATTACACTGTGCTATAATTTATTTATAAAAGCTATCCCAAAATGCAAAAGCAATATGTGAAATATTAAGCACACCCTTACTGCTTCCACAGGATTTAAGAGGGTAAGTAGCAGCCAGGTGCTACTAATCAAATGCACTTGATTACTAGATCATTAGCAAATGTGACCAGCTCTATGGAAGCAGACGTTTTGGCAGTTTGCTGGTCTTGAACATTCAGGTGCTATGCTAAGGAAGAAAGACTTCAGCAATGATGCAATTGTAGCTGCCCATCAACCTGGGAAAGGTTATATAAGCCCATTTCCAAACAATCTGAAGTTGAATTGTTCTACAGTGAGAGAGATTATTCACAAGTAGAAAACATTTAAGACAGCTGCCAATCTTCCCAGTGGTGGACATTCCAGCAAATTTACCCCAGGGTCGACTGTGCAATGCTCACACCATTGATAAAAAAGACAAAAATCCTAATAACTGAATTGGTTTGTATGTGTAGATGCTGTGATTTGAATCATTAAAAGGTGATTAATGTTACCAGCAGCTACTGTAGGTACCATCTACTAACCAGATTAAAACACTGCTATGAATAAAACGAGATGCAGGCAAAAATTATTCAATTTTATTGAGATACAAAAAAATTCCATTTATTCTGTCTTTTTATCTACACTTCCATGTGGTCAAACAATCAGCTAGTTTATCTCTGTAAGTGTCTCCACAGTAGTGCCTCCAAGGAACTGAATGGGACCGATTTCCAATGGTCTCGATCACACACACATGGCCACACATACACACCAATTCTCACTCTCTCTTCCACGTGATATACAATGATGCGGTCAGCCACTATATGAGGGGCACATTTGCCAGTCACACTGGTGCAGTTAGTTATAAAACTTAGTCGCATTGTCTCCAAAATTGGTCGCAAAATACGACTCAAAATTGCAGCCTGGAACCCCGTGGAACCACAATTTTTATTTCTTAGGCATTTTTTACACTACATGACAAGTAACAACATCACGCACACGCAATCCAGTTCACGTGTTTGCCTCTGGGCATACATTTTTCCTCTGGCCTATATGACGTGTTCTTGAAACATTACATTAAATAGCCAATCACCAGCGACTTTAGATCTTTACTAAAGACAGTATGCTACATGCTTATTAGTTCACAGACACTGAGATTTACTGTTTGAGTATCAGAATTTGGTACTGAAAGAAGATTAATTTTGGAGCATTTCGGTCGGTAAAAGTACCGAAGTTCGGTACCCAGCCCTAGTGGTATCAAAGAGAAGGGTAAGCACAGACATTCATCTTGTAAAAACAAAAGTATTTGATCCTTTTCAAACTTCACAGAAACTTTGTGTAGGAGTCTCAAATTCTGATTTCATTTTGAGACATGTTGTTCAGGGGTAGCAAATGGAAGGGCGACCACAGAAAAAAAAACCCAAATGGTTCTATTTCTGTTTTCATCTTGAGACAAATTGCATGAAAATTGAAGCAGCGCCACATAGTGGTTGCACATGAATGGACAGCCACAGATGCAGATCTGGTGAACCCGGTTAGGTTGAGACAAATTACTCTAGGCTGGGCTTTTAGTAAAATTTTTTATTGAAAGGTAGGGAAAGAGTACAGGGCCGATAAAGACTGTAGAGCTTGGGGGGTATGGGAGATTAGATGGGGGGAGGGGTGATGGGACCATCTGGGGAATTCATTGTTTTTGTTCTGACATCATCTAGTTTCTTTTGTCTTTTTGGTTTTGTTAGCCAGTTTTTCTCCTTACTGCAGTCCAGCAAATTTTCCACCTCTTCTCTGTACATCTCTCATGTGATCAGGCTAATCATTGGGTGTCATAAACAAACTCGATGATGGTGTCAGAAGTGTGGACAGGCACACAGGCACGTAGGTGAAGAGGGCATGGTGGTGGGGGCTGAGGGCACATCCCTGTGGTACATCTGAGCTCTGAGTCAGGGTTAGAGGAGGACTGCATTCCTATCTTGACAATCTGAGGGCAGTTAGTCTGTCATCCAGCACATGTTGATGCTGAGCCCAATGGGGGAGGAGCTTAGTGATTAGCTTATGAAGAATGATTGTCGTGAATGTGGAATTGCAGTTGATGAATATCTAGTGCTCACAGAAAGTCTTGGGATGCTTGCTTAATTATGTAAAATTGTTGCAGATTTTTTAATAAAAGTCCATTGTCCATTTAAGATATCTGCACATATTTATGCACAGACAATCTTTAAAAAAAATTGTGTCAATTTTTTTGACTGACTCATTCAGTGCTGTTCTTTTCATTTTGATATTACTTGCAACTGTAGTCACTTCCTCCCAAAGAGACGCTAAACACAAATATTTGGGGTTTTATGTTATTGCAAAGGTAATTAAAATGCTACCAATGATACTTGAGAAGAAACACTTAAACTCCGGACTGCATTTTTAGAACTATAATTTGTGTTTCAATATATTACTACTTGAAATTAATATTTTACTTAAAACTTCTGGTTGTTTTTAATGTGATATATATTTTTGTAAACGAATGATGGGTGTTATAAAATCCAATAAACTTGTAATATTTTTTCTGAATTAAGCAAGCATCCCAGGACTTTCTGTCAGGACTGTAGAGTCCCTGCTTTCCCGGTGATTTACAGCAGTGTCTAAAGTAATGGAAGGCAAATCAGGCAAATTTGTACTGAGTCAAGGTCGAGTGTCTCATTGGAGAGAGGAATAGTCACCCCTGGTTTCTTTGGGCTTTTGCACCTGGTATCTGCATCTCCTTGCAAGTATGATGGTGAATGAGAGAAGCTTAATACATCAGTGAATTTCACTACTGTGATTGCCATAGAAAACGGGGAAGAAAATTGCATTTGTAATATTTCATTTCATACAAATTTTGACTATTAAAAAGTTTAACTGAATGGGGTGGAAAATTACATGCACCACCCAAGTCATTTCTATTCAATCAGTTCAAATTCAGGTAGAATATCGCAAGTAGTGTTGAATAGTAGCGGGTAAGGGCTTAATTAATGACATTGTGAGAAAACTCAATTATTTCATATTATGGAATTCTTTGAACTTAATAATTACAATGATAAGGACAAAAGCATATTGGAGAATGTGCGTAGAAAAGCAGATAACTTTTTAAGCACTTTTTTGACTTAAGTGCTTGATGGGAGAATCGAGTCATCAGTAACAGATTTTCCAATCGATTATGTAAAAAACATATATATATATGCTAAATATATATATATATATATATATATATATATATGTATACGTGTGTGTGTGTGCGTGCGCGCCTTTTTTCCATTTAAGTGTATTCTGTCCTTATCAATGTGGGCATGCCCACCTCACTTAACCCAAAAAAGGAATAGCTGTGCAAGATGTATTATTAATTCATCAAGTGATAAAAGGGGGTTACGCCTCAATGATGTGGCAACAAGCCAGACATGGAACATGGATTATTCCATTTACATTGTGATCCTAACTGAAATCGACAGAAACACTTTTATTTTGAAAATGAAAGCATAGTGGTAGTCTACTACACTTATGTTTGATCATTATCATGAACATGAGAATTCAATAAGCAACAAACCTATTAAGGTTAGGCCTATTAAAATGATGTAATTCATAGGTCTTATATAATGATCCCTCAATCATTTCCTCAGATGGGCACTACCGTTGCAGTTTTAAGTTCAAATAACACAAAACTAAATCAAATGGTTTTAAATCTTTCAACTTTACTGCTGAATCTGTTCAGCCTCAAGCAAAGGAGACTAAGGGGGACATGATCCAGGTATATAAGATTGTAACAGGTCTGGATGCTGTTCACCCAGTTACACCATAACTTAAGAAGGACATTGCTGCCTTGGAAAAGGTGCAACGTAGGGCTACGAGAATGATTCCTGGTTTTAGAGGAATGTCTTATGAGGAGAGGTTAACTGAGCTGAATCTGTATAGCCTCGAGCAAAGGAGACTAAGGGGGGACATGATCCAAGTATATAAGATTCTAACAGGTCTGGATGCAAATATTAGTCTAAATACTAGAACTCGTGGCCATCAGTGGAAATTAGTGGGAGAACATTTTAAACTGGATTTGAGACAGCACTTCTTTACACAGCGTGTAGTTAGAGTATGAAATAGTCTCAGTCTTCCTGCTAGTGTACCGTAAGGTAAAACCCTGGTTTCCTTTAAATTAGAGCTGGATAATATTTTAACAGCTTTAAGCTATTAGTTGAATTCTCCCCAAGCGAGCTTAATGGGACGAATGGTCTACTCTCATTTGTAAACTTCTAAAGTAAACCACAACAATCAATTAGTATTATACGATGTTCATTTCTTCAAATGTTTTGTATTGTCAGTTGTTTTACTCTGCAACCAACTTACTGCAACAGAGGTAAAAACTTTAAGTCAATCCTATAATGTGAGTCTGTCGTCAAACTAGTTTTAAAAATTAGAGAATACTGACATTAGGAAAGCGAGTTATATGACCCATATTGTGTAACACTGAGTCCATGTATTTTGCCTTTATGCAAAACAAATAGATATGGTGTAAATATAAGTATTATTACCAGCATGGACTAAAAGTTCAGAATGCACTGCAAATAAAACAATAACACAATTAACTGCATAGTCAAAACAGGTTTATACGCTACAGCGTAAGCTGCATGAATAGTGATGAATTGTCTACTGATGAACTCAATATGACTTATATTTAATATATATATTGAGATTCACAGCCAGATAACTCTCTCTTGGACCATATTCTCCAGGGAACAGGCAGGTGTTGGAGTTGGACGGGATTTAATACAAAAAAGTGTGAAACTGAAATAAATATACAAAATACAAAGGCACTAATTAATGAATAATACAAAATAGCTGTTCACAGCTTAAGGGGTAAATCTAACATTGCAGATCTACATGCGAGTCTTCTCACATACGTAACAGTACAAGTAGTGCATTAACTTCAGAATTGGATAAATAACATGGTATATTATACCAGATCTCCAACTACTGCACAGCCATACATGCCAACAAAGTCACTAAAACAGCTGCAAATACGTCACAATGATTACATTATATATCATTGCTAGAATGTATATTTTTATCTACTTACTTATTTTGCCACTCAAAGAAGGACCACGAACAGACAGCTCAAGATGCTATTTCAGGCGTTCTGCACTAAAAACATGCTCTCGCAAAGAAAGTTCCTGTCACATGACTTCTCCTAACTCTCTATTGGCTGGGACTGCAGCATTAAATCACAACATTGGATGTCAAAGGATACGTGAAAAACTGCACCCCCTAGAGGCTCGAACAAATTAATAATAGAGTTCCAATACAAATTGGTTATAAACTGACTGACTGTGGGCGTGGTCTGTGCTGTGTCGAACAACAATGGCAGGGGGACAGTCAGAGTAAGGAGGCACACCTGAGGGGTAGGTTTTAAGTGTGGAGAGGTAATGGAAGGGGGGATTAGGGTAAGTGTGTGGCACTGGAAGGCTTTTCAGAGGCGCTTTGAGTCAGTCGTGGTTGGTAGAGCTGCTGAGGAAGGACATACTGTGTGGGGTGGGTTGCATTTTGAGGTAGTGCCTGATGTGGATTACTGTGATTGTAGAGTAGTTCTGCTGTGATAGGTGGATTAGTATATTTATAACATGTGGTAAGCTTCTTTTTAAGACAATAAGGTATTCTTTTCCTGTTTTTGGGTCCCACCCTTTTGAATCTTGCTGATGAAGGGTTTAGTTTGTGACTTATCAACAAAGTATATTTTCTAAACAAACTGTGCTCTCTGGTTCTGTGAGTATGTGTATTCAATCTCTGTTTTGGCTAAAACTTCAATCGGAGTTAGCTTTGCACAGGTTTATTATTGTAAACGAATTGCTAGTCACCAGTACTAAGCACAGAATGATTACCAATTAGGCGAGTGTCCTGGACAAGTAGGTCCACTGAGGACCCCTGACCTAGTGTATGTAGTGCATGTATGTGTGCAAAGTATGGTGAGGAATTGGAATTCAAAAACGTAGTGTTACATGATCCACTCAGGAACATGGGATACCTCTAGTGTTGGTCAGTTGAAGTACAGGGTGGGCCATTTATATGGATACACCTTAATAAAATGGGAATGGTTGGTGATATGAACTTCCTGTTTGTGGCA
>JAODJX010000311.1:0-11801 GCA_026776945.1 Isichthys henryi
TTCTTCGCCTGCCTGCCTGTTCATCACCCGCTACCCTGCACGATCGCCGGTCGCTTCGACCCCGTAACGTGACAGTTGATATATGAATATCAAACTTGTTGGTTCTCATCCATGAATGCTCTTCAGGTTAGTCAACTATTCTACTATTCAACTCTAATTAGTAATATACAAAAACAAGTAAATAAATATATTCCTCTAGTGGTGTAATGAAGACCAAGACCTAGTATCTAGTTAAAACTCCCATAATGTGTCACATAGAACCGGTTCTTCCGCAGCCAGAGAGTTACACCACAGAATTGTCCCTCTCGTAGGACAGTACACCTACAACATAGGAATATTGTAAGACTGTGCCATTTCTCTTTGCTTGCCAAACTGCTTTCCTTGCTTACCTTTTCATTTTTCAATTCACGTGAATTACAAAAAATTTAAAGTTCTACAATGAATACACTGGATTTTTATGTAGTTGTTCATCATCAGTAGATTTAAGTTACAATGCAATGGAAGCCCAAAAGCTGATATTGTAGCATAAGGAAATTTCCTGGCTAACAAATGTAATAATAACACAAACGTCATATAGGATACAAATTTAAATCTCTTTACCTGCTTCTCTTTCTTTTCTTTTCCTTTTCTGCAACAGGTCTCTCGTTCTCAGCTGGTATGATTTCTCTCCTTCTGTCTGCTGGGAGCAGCTTTTGTACTGGCTTCTGACGTGTTTGTTTCCCGTAAAGTCAGAACTCCAAATTTCCCTCCTTTTATACCAACACCTGCATGACAACCTTTTCAAGGGCAATACTTTAGGGAGATATTTCCTTTTGTGTCCCTTAAGATAGGGGAGGCGCTAAGGGATGATGCAGAGCACATTAACGGCAGAGACGAGGAGATTTGGTTTAGGGGGAAAAATGTCAGTATTGAACATCACTAGCGTCAGACATTGGGGATTATTAAGTAGCTGCAACTTGTTGAACTTAGGATACAATTACCCTGCACTGGTTGAGGAGGGGAAGAATAGGTGTTAATTCGAGCTCTGAATGCATAAAGGTCAGATTTACCGAAACTGGACCTAAATTAATTAGGCGCCCCCACTGTAAGTGGCAGAGAGGACGAAAGGTGTCATTACTAAGATTACTCTAATCTCTCTATAAAATTGGACTGACAAGGAAAAACAAATTTGTTGGAGGGAAAAGGCAGGAATAAATATACATGAGTGACTAATTAAAATGAAATAATTAACAATGATATACTGCTTACCTGCTGCAGGGTCACTGTGATTTATCAGTAATGATTCTTTCAAAGTAGTCATAATTTTTTGCGTGTAAATTAATTTTTTTTTTTACGAAAAGTATTTTCTTTCATCTGTGGTTTTGTTTAAAATAGAGGCATCCAAATGCTAGCGGCAAAATTTTAAATTCAGTTGATGTTTTGCTTGCTAAAGGCTTTGCTGCACACTGAACAAGAAATGGAAATGCAAAGGGGCATTAATAATGAAGCGCTTTTAAAAAGCTACTGCTCCCGAAGGATCTGAGGATGTATCATAGAAGAGAAAACACAAACTGGGGATGATAATAATAATAATTATTATAACGATCATTAACTACAGCCTCATCACCATTAAAATTTTAACGTACTTTTGCCGCATGCCAGATGTTTATTGTTTGGAATTGGTTGGATAATGGAAATAAGGGCCTTGTTTCTGCATCTATTTACCATTTTCAAGGAAATAAACATACATGCAATGATCAGTCTTCCAAACGTTTATCCTGGACAGGGTTCTGGGAGGCTTGGCGTTTTTCCTTTTCAGCATTGGACACAAAGCAGGGGCATAGGCTGGATGGGACGCCAGTCCGTTGCAGGTAGCATACAAACTATGTGGAATTTAGCAACACCCCTTAGCCTACAGTACATACAAACGTGTTGCTTGAGGAAGGAG
The DNA here is from genome assembly GCA_026776945.1 of Isichthys henryi. Lineage (NCBI taxonomy): Eukaryota > Metazoa > Chordata > Actinopteri > Osteoglossiformes > Mormyridae > Isichthys > Isichthys henryi. The sequence goes on from JAODJX010000311.1 coordinate 1,928, forward strand.
AACCAGCAAAATCAAAAGATGCAAACATTCTTTAAGGAAATCAGAATTTTTTTATTTATAATTTTACGACATATAGTGTTTTGTGTTTCACTTGAAAGTATTATTGCTTTAAATGCAATTTGACGGGTCTCAAAAAGAATTGCTTGCTATGGTACTTTGAATGATCATCTTGAAAAAAGCGTAATGTATCCTAATATGTCCAAACAGTTTCCAGCCTTCAGCTAGCAAATTGCCTATAGCAGAGCCTCAGGATACTGTCGTAATGTCATTTATTAAGGCATAAATTGTGTACTTTGAAGGGCATCATTTACCGCAAGTATACCATTAGAACGGGAACCTAACCTTGATTTTTTTTTTCCTATTGCGACTTCTTTTGTGACGCATACCTGAAAGCGAGAACATTTGAGTGTTTTGTTGTGGACAGCGGAGGCTTTTAGTGATAAATCACTTAAAGAGTGAGTTGGCCAGATTAAAATCTAGGGTATTTCAAGAGGCTAGTCTGAAGCTTTCATCCAGGGCAAAACAATTTTGTTTGGGAACTTTGAACAAAACTTTATATACTATGAACTTCGTTTGTATGATATAAGCAAAATATAAGCACAAGATTAAACGACATTCATAAGCCTGCTCCAGGACACTGTTTACATAAAAATATTAATTGAACGAATAAAGGAATTATGTTGCTTATATTCACAAGGACTTTAGGGTCACATGGGTTGTGGAGTTGGTTTGAAACCAGGGGTGCAGATGAAGGGGGGTATGGGTGGGGGCACGTTGTATAGTTATATAGAGACTCCGATACTTTTGAGGGGAAAGAAAATAACAAAACTTTGGTAAGTATCCCTAAACAGGGCTGGGTACTGTGATGTCTGAACTCATCAAATTGTGTCGAGCATCACAAAATTATATCTGTTGGAATGAAACTATAAATCTATGAATGTGTCCTCACATAATATGTAACATTACAGTATACTGGAGCTCAGTAAATTTAAACTTGCAACAAACTGTATAGAAATTTGTTGTTTATGCTATTGTCAAATAGGCTATTTCTGGGTTATTGGCAATTCCGTACCAGACAACACTGTAACATTGTATGCATGTCAGCCAATGTCAATCAAAATTTTTCGTACTAAATCAAACATGCTTGGATAAGCTTAAGAGTTGAGACCTTTTGCTTACTATTTGGTTCTCCCCACTTCAAAAATCTCTCCTGTGGCCCTCTTTGAAACAGTAGGGTAAACATGGATGTCACCAGAAGGGATACTAATTCTGCTGACTGCAGACACTCAAAGCATTTTTAATACTGCTGCATTCTGGCCAAAAATTCATCCTGACTGTTTGTGCTTGATCTAATTTGCTAATTAACATTCTTTCCTCTCCTCTAAAGCTAATACATTTTGAACCTGGCTGCCATACAGAGCTGACAAAATACCTTGGTTAAGGAAATTAAACTGATAGTTCAATTTTAAAATAAACTCAGGGTTATAAAATGGTACATAAAACTTTTAAGTATGAGGTTCGTGGTACAATCATTGTGCATCATCTAGTAATAGGGTGGAAGTTCCCCACAAACAAAAACAAAACATGAAACAAATTCCTTGAGTTTTTCAGAATCATTGTATACTCATGCCAGGTGGTGGCATGAGTATACAATATAAACAAACCGTCAAGACAAAAAATACGCAACACAATAAATAAAGATAAAAAGAGAAATAGAGAAGAAGAATGTGCCATTAAAAATAAACAAACATATAGACATATAAAAATGCTTGGATATGTGCAGATAAGTTTAGAGTCAATTTCAATAAACAACATGCATGTTTGTCTGGGGTGTGTGCAGATAGGTGAGGACTGAGGAGTCGAGAGGAATACGAAATACAGTGGGTGACTGAGAATGAACAGGTCCCATTGGCAACAGTGTGCTTCTCATGGGTCTTTGTGTGGGGGGGGGGCAATAGTCTGGGGGAGGAAGCTGTTCAGACGGTGAGCCGTTCTGGTATTTGGGGATCCTGCTCTCAGCTTTAGCCGAGAAGGGAGACGGTTAAAGAGAAAGTGATCTGGGTGAGAAGGGGCAAACATTATTTTTTTAGCCCTGTTTCTCATTTAAAAAACAAACAGATATCGAAGAGTATCCTCAAAATCAGACTGGTCTCTCTGGGAGCATTGAGAATGAAAAACAGATAGCTGGTCAGACCTGCGCCAGTATAAAATATCGTATAGAGAACACATGCGGTCCCAGTTACACAGCATTAATCCATTCATCCATCCATTTTCCAAACCGCTCATCCTACTGGGTCGCGGGGGGTCCGGAGCGTATCCCGGAAGCAATGGGCACGAGGCAGGGAACAACCCAGGATGGGGGGTCAGCCCATCGCAGGGCACACTCGCACAGCAGTCACTCAAACATGCACTCCTACGGGCAATTCAGCAACTCCAATTAGCCTCAGCATGTTTTTGGACTGTGGGGAGAAACCGGAGTACCCGGAGGAAACCCCACAACAACATGAGGAGAACATGCAAACTCCGTACACGTGACCCAGGCGGAGACACGAACACAGCATTAATTCAAAACTTTATCCGTATTTGAGAATCACAACCACTGGCATTGGATGTGCTGGTTCTGATTCCCCATTTCTGTCAGAGATGCTGATGGTTTGGAAATTAAACTATTAAGAAGAAAAGTGTATAGACTGTGCGATTTCTCAGTAAGTGAATTTGGGTTTCAGAGGTAAAACAACAGACAGAATCTCTAAAAGAATCACAGATAAAAATCGCTAATTAGAAGATTAATTAAATATGTGAAGGGATTGTGTCAGGGGAGCACTCTTTTAATAATGATGGTTTTACTAAAAAGGAAACTGGAAAAAAATTAAAAACAGCAACGACCTTCAAGAGACTCCAAACACAGATAACTTGAATTTCTATGAAGAAATACCAACCTCTCACACTGAAAAGTAAAGGAATATAAAAGAAATAAAAATGTGAATATCTGGCCATTCTAGGAGTATTTTATAAGATTTAAATTTCTGTGTGATTAAAGGAAAACAAAATCCTTGTACTGGGGACACTTTATTATATACTAAATTAATCACCTTATCATTTAGCAAAATTTTAAACAGCATTTTCCAAAATTATCTACAGTTACACAACGTATTCAATATTTATTGCTAATTTTGTTATTAAACTGATGCCATATGACAGCTACTTGTCAAGTGGTGTGACTCAGTAGTGTATAAAATGCATCAACGTTTTGTGAGTGCTTTCTTTTTAATCTGCTAATAGTTGACCCGAAAGGGATATCAATCATCACAGTTCAGCACTTGGAGGACTACTCGTTAACCTGAATACAAAGTGGATATGCATTACTGTATTTGGGCACGACCAGTAGATGGGGCTATCGTTCTGCTAAACGTTTGTTTCCCAGCCTTGATAATGTTCTTGGAACTGCAATTTTTTTTCCATCTATCCATTATTTCATACCCACTTGCCCTGCACAGGGTCATACGGGTCCAGAGCCTATCCCAGAAACTATGGGCACTAACCCATCACAGGATGCACACAGATAAACAACATTCAGTAACTGTAGTTCACCATAGCATGTTGTACTACATATCACACGTTTCTTTATCTTTTACCAGTGCTAACCACTATGCCACTGTGCTTTTTTTTAAAAAAAAAATAACAATTGCATATTTATCTGCTTGTAGAATTAGATATGAGATGACCTTAAGTAATATGTCTTTATCATTTTGTTTTTAATTTTTAATTTGTTTTTTCTTACTATATAATAGCAATCCAAATCAACAAATTAAGCAATATACTCTGAGATTCGCTGGATCGGATCTAGAACACTTCCTTACAATCTATAAAAATAGAGAAGACCCATTAAAATGTTCCTAAAATATATAAACATTGATTGTACAGAGATTGGTTAAAAAGTTTAATGGCTTTTCATCCATCTTCTAACCTCATATCCAGTTAAAGGTCCAGATGAGCCTAGAGCAAGACTCCTCAAATCTGGACCTCGATTTCAAATCCAGGCCTTATTTTCAGTTCTCCCAGGTAGTTAGTTTAATAATTACTGATTCGGATTGGCCACAGAGGCTTCACACCTGGCTTACAGGTAAAGGAAGGCTGGAAAATCAACAGTGCTCAGGCCTTGAGGACCATGATTTGAATTGCCCTGGCTTAGAACCTATACCTGGCAGGACACAAAGCAGGGGACACCCTGCCTGGAACATCAGTCTATGATCAGGCACAAAAATCCCACACTTCAGACACACCATCCAAACATTTTCCAAACCGTTTATCCTTCTGGGTCGTGGGGGGTCCAGAGCCTTTGGGCATGAGGCAGAGAACAACCGAAGACGGGGGGCCAGCCCATCACAGGGCACACTCACACACCATTTACTCACACATGCACTCCTACAGGCAATTTGGTAACTCCAGTTAGCCTCAGCATGCCTTTGGACTGTGGGGGGAAACCGGAGTACCCGGAGGAAACCCCACGACGACATGGGGAGGACATGCAAACTCCACACACGTGTAACCCAGTCAGGCGGAGACTCGAACCCAGGTCCGAGGTAACAGTGCTAACCACTGCACCACCATGCTACCCCTTCAGAAACACCAGTTCACCTAAATTCATATATTTGAACTGAGGGAGGAGTTGCAAGGGCTGAATATGCAAACTCCTCACACTCAAAGCAGGGCTACGATATTAATGGTAAATGGTAAATGGACTGCATTTATATAGCGCTTTTCTACTCCTACGAGTACTCAAAGCGCTTTACATTTTATGCCTCACATTCACCCATCCACACACCACATCCACACACCGGTGGTGGAGACCGCCATGCAAGGCGCCAACCTGCTCACCGGGAGCAATTTGGGGTTCAGTGTCTTGCTCAAGGAGACTTTGATGGGGTCAGGAGGAACTAAGGCTTGAACCTGCAACTCTCCAGTTACCGAACGATAGCACTACCTCCTGCGCCACCATCTTAACCCTGAGTCCTTAAAGTGTTACTGCATTACTCAATAAACCACCTTAATATAACGTTCTTAAAAACGATAATTTTCCATATAGTTATTTTAATAAAGAATAGTTGCAGTAATGGGTTTAGGGGCATGGTCAAAGTTCTCACGGTCATCCACTTCATCTATTGATGCAAGATAAAGGTTAAATTCGCAAATATCTGTTAAACGTATGTAAAACGGATGTCCAGATGGATGGGATTAACAGCTGATTAGCATTTTTAATCTACTGCATTTAGTGCTGCTGGTCTTTCTCAGAACCAGAAATCCTATTAGGAAGGATTATGTTAGATAGGACACAGGTCTTACCGCAGTAACCCGGTCACCAGTTCACTTTTCCGAGGTGAAAATGGACACCTACTCAGAGCAAGTTGTCCCTTGTCAGTGATCATTTCTGCTCACAGCAAGGTAAAGTCCAGCCATTTCTTTTATCACTGTATTCTGAATTAGTCTTAGAACTTCTGTGGGTCCAAAGTGTGTGATATGGATGTATATTCATCACCCATCTTCTAAAGACGTATCCTGTTATCATATTCAGGGTTGGGGGGATGTTGGTATGAGGAAATATCTGTAAGGTAACAATGAAGATATGAGGTACAGTTTAGGTGCACGCTATGAATTTATCTTACCTCAAGGTAACTTTCATTTACACGTTACAAATTATACAATAATTACACAATACAGTGGATAACTCATTTAAAGTACATCACTTCTAACATTATAGGATAACTGTTTAAATTAAATTACAACTGAATCCTTTGATTAACAATCTTTTATCTTTCCAGGTGAAGGCTATTTCTTATCAGATATATCAATAACAGATACTTTTATAAATGGCACCTATACACCATGAGAAAAACATTATAGTTGCATCACATTTACAAAGTGTTTGTTGATAGATATATTGGCAAAAAATATTATGACCGTTTTCAAACTCTTTAACTACTTAAAATTACAGAAAGTTACTGCAGCACAATTTGTGGACTGTGTGGTTTTAAGTGCACCTTAATTACCATGAGTTCACCGAAACAAACTTAGTCAGGCATATAAGTTAGCAACTAATGTATTTGGGGACTGAACCGCCATGGTTTTATTGACTGTACAATACAAAACATCTAGAAGAGGATCCACTTTCATTATGTTGGGTCAGTAAGCATGACAATGGAAATGATCTCATTACATTAAACTGTTATTAAGTTGTATTTTGTATTTCATGCCAGGGCAGACAAGGACTAAAGTCAAAAAAGAGAAAGAAATGTGTGATATGTAGATAGATTAGTGAGCAAGGTGGTGTGCTTGTGACCGAGAGAACGCTTTGCTGCTCTTACAAACATGTACATCTATAATTGCTTTAGCAAATGTGAGGTTTTTAAATGACTGCCATTATCATAATATTTTATATTGCTCATCAATCCTTGATGTGAATCATTAACAATAATTATTATGAGACATGTATTTTTATTTTTAATATTTTTCTATTTAAAATATTTATTTTAAATATATTTCTATTTATTTCCAAGGAAACCCCGTGTGATATTTCGGTAATAAGTATTCCTTGACTGGATAATCTCGAAGCTGTGAAGTGGAAAAAGTTCTCGAGCTGGTATCACCGTGTGGGTAAAGCTAATTTGCAGATTACTGGCATCAGAGAACAAGCCGGTGACCTTAGATGCTTGCAGAATGACGGTCATGCTGCTGCAGGGTCGCGTCCTCGTGACAGTGTGGAGCCTTTGGCTGGCATCGGGCAGCAATGAAACGGGCATCGGCGAGGGCACGCACGCGAGCCAGTGCGGTGAATACAGCAACCAGGCGACAGCGAACGGCACGTGCCGGCTGGTGGCCACCGTGCCGCAGCTGGAAGGCCGGCGCTGCCCGGACCTGTTCCGCTGCGCGGACGAGGTCTCCTACTGGCTGCACGAGAACGAGGAGCACAAACAGCAGATGGCAGACCTCAAGGAGACAATCTCTGAGCTCCAGGAGGAGCTGTGCAACCATCGGCATCGCATCAACGTCCTGGAGCTACAGGTGAAACCAGCTTTCCGTCCGTTTGGCACATACGAAGGCAATAAGCTGTGGAAAGCGCAAGGATTAACAATCACAATAAAAGGCACTCAAAGGGCATTTCAGCAAGGCAGACTGATTGAAATCATGGAAAATACATCTTTAAAATGCGCAGATCAGCTGTGCCAAGTCGTTAAGCCCTATATGCACATTACGGACCATTGGAATTAAACTTGAATAAAATTAGCAAAAACAATAGAAAAATAAAGAAACTGGCAAACACAGATAGACAGATGATGATGAAAAGCTGATGGCTAAGTGGTATGAGCAACACAGCACTACTGTAAATGCCAAGTTGCTGGTAAACTCGAGAGTGAAATTAATTACGGGTATGACGTTTGGAGAATTCATCTGGCAGGAGCAAATGGTTGCGACGTGGCTGTTTTTGCAGCCTTTCTCCACGGTGTTGAGCAGGGCAGCGGGCAGGCCGTAAAGGCCACCTAAGCCGCGGTGATAATTGGGGGATTAGTCACGTTGGCTTGGTAAAAGCCGACCTTTCGTTGTCTGACGGTCTCCACTGAGTTTGTGAGTTCTTCACAATGGACCTGTCATCCTCCTACTTCGATTTTCTTTGATAAATAAGAGAGGACATAGAAGAGAAACAGCCTACGTCTGTAGCCCACTATTTAAGTGATATCAACCAATCAGCTCTATACATAGCTGAGCAAAATGTGAGCTTTTGGCTAGAGAAGGTGCTGAGACATACTGAAAGATTTGCAGAAGCTTGAAGGATGAACAGAGCAGGATGTGAAAATGATTAACTCAAGGGTATATTTTAGTTTTTTCCCCAATAATTATAAAGGAAAATACTACAAAAGTTATGTATTAATGTATATCATGGTTCCCCAATCACCGGTCCTGGAGGTCTAGTCTGCAACACAGTCTGCAGATTTCCATGCTCAAACAAACTTATAAACCTAGCAGTTGGCTGGTGAGCTGAATAAGGTGTGTTCGAGTTGGGAAATCTGCAAAGTGGCCCTCCAGGAACCCAACTGAGAAACCGCAATGTATATAATGTATAGCTCCTTTAAACGATGTGAAATTATTTATCGTAAATACCTTGGAATAGGGACCACGATAGTCTGTTTTTATAAAAGGTGTATCGAAACATATTGCTTCCTTTTTGAGGATATGTGTGACTCCTTTGGTCAATCCAATCCTTATCTTTATTCTACAAATATAATTTTGCAATGGTTTGTGGGATACAACAACAATAATGATAATGATAATAATAATAATAATAATAATAATAATAATAATAGGGGCAGTATGGTGGTGCAGTGGTTAGCACTGTTGTCTCACACCTCTGGGGCCCGGGTTTGCGTCTCCGCCTGGGTCACCTGTGTGCGGAGTTTGCTTGTTCTCCCCATGTCGTCGTGGGGTTTCCTCCGGGATAATAATAATAATAATAATAATAATAATAATAATAATAGCAGCAGCTTCCAGGATAGGCTCTGGACCCCCACGACCCTGAATAGGACAAGCGGGTAAAGAAGATGGATGGATGAATCAATTAATTAATTAATTAAAAATAATAATAAGTGAACTGTGGTATCACTGTTGCTTCGCACCTTCTGAATCCTCCCTTTTCTCTATGTTGTGCTGTTGTTCACTTCCACCTCAAAGATATGCAACACAGGTTAGTTGCCATCTCTTTGTTGTCCATGGTGCATTAGTGTGCGTGCGCCCTGTAATATCCCTCTCAGGGTACAGCCCTACCTCGCCGCCAGAAATAGGCTCCAGGCAACGTGACCTAGCTAAGTGGATGGAGGATGAATGGGAAATTACTTATTAACCCTTAATTTACTTAGCAGCTGCTGTAGCCTGATTCATATTAGTCCTTATGTAATGTATAGTCTGTTTACGTCAAAAACTTGCTATTTATCTTTATTGCTAGTTAATCACTTGCAGTGTTACTTGTTGATGATCATTTAAACACCACTTTTTGGAATTCCAGAGCTGTGCTTCGTCCACATCTTGACCTTTTTAAAATAAAACTGGGCCTTCAATATCTGTTGTATAAGTGACCTGGAAATCTGGTCCCCTTGGGCCGGTGTATATGCTGTTTTCCTTCTACCTAAGTGCTTGAGTTCCTGACTGAACTAAATATTGAACTAATTTAGCCATCTCTCTTAGGTGTTGGCGTTATGAAGACAAATGGAAAGGCAGCAGATGTAGTATATCACCCCAGCAGGTCCTGGGCTCCCGACCCTTGGGTTGTAGTGCTTATAATGACTCTAACTCTACTGCCACTGTCTTCCTGCTGGCAGAATGAAGATAAGAACGGCCTCAACTTGTCTGTGGGGCAAAGGTTCCACGCCCTGGAGCAACGGAACACAGAGGCCGGCACTCTGCTTCACATCCATGGTGCCCTCATCTACGACATGCAGATGCAGATACGCAACCTCTCCGTGCTGGTGGAGAAGGTGTGGCGCAACCCCGGCTGCATAATCAACATCATCTGCACCAGCCCCCTCCTCAGCACCCAGGAAACCCTGCACTCAGGTTGATGATTGGACAAAATGTGGGTCTTCACAGTGGGGGGGGGGGAGGGGAGGGAAGTGATCATTTCTAAGAGTTTCAGTTATTGAGACTGAGATGGATGTTAACCCTGCAGAGACTATAATTGAGCATAATGCAAACCATTTCCCATTATAAATAGATAAATATCCAAATCAAACACAATCTGTAATATAATCACACAGTTATTTCCCAAATCGTATGATTGGGACAATGTGACTTGACTCTTATTTGACTATCCCTGCCAGCCCCTGGAGGA
>JAODJX010000312.1:0-11797 GCA_026776945.1 Isichthys henryi
AAATTTGGATGTTGTATCGAAGTTTACGCTGTAAGGGTGTACGCTGTAAACAATGGCTGCTATTGGAATAATACATAAGCTAAAAACGGGAATTAGAAACCTGTACGTTGAAAAGGTGAAAACGTTGTATTCGGGGTACGTAGTAACGAGGTTCCACTGTAATCACCAAATTTCTCACACACAAATCTAGTCATAAAGACTTTCACCTGACAAAAAAAAAATCAAAACATAAATACTAGGAATATGGACTTTATACTACGTTAAGCATTTTCCCCTCCATTGACAACCTTAATGTGAAAAGGCTTAACATAACTTTAAAAAGACAATAATAAGTAATTGTAATAGATTGTAAGGTGTTCATGTAATTGTTTTTTTTTATGATTATTTGCAGATACTCTTTTCTGACTACAGGAACCTCTATGCAGTGGCTCAGGTAGGATTTTTGAATTGGGGGGGGACCAAGTTTAGCCAGGCAAGCTCTGCTCAATTTCATTCACTTCTAGGAACTGCGTCAGAGAGTCGGGCCAATCAGCAGAGGGAGGGCTTAAAGCAGTAACGCTGAATTCAAACGATGCACTGACAGCACGTATCATATGTCACAACCAAACTGTAGTGATTGGTTGAAGCAGAAAGTATCTGCCACCGTGTAGTGAACACATGTCAATTACTAGGGTTCACAAAGTGAAATAATGTGAAAGGGGCTGATGCATCAGGGTGGACCAAGCTGTTAGCATTTCAACTGTACCGTAATTAGAATTAGTGCTTACATTTTTTTGTGCAATAAAGGCCTAACTGGTGCTTAATTAGTCTATTTGTGTAATTTAGGCCAATGGTTTGCAATAAAAAACAAAAATGAGATACTTATTTGAAACCACAGAGCAACAATGAACACCGTCAACAAAGTCCTACTTGATGAACGTTAACTATACAGGATAAACATTTCATTTGTTAGTGTGCCAATCAATCACCAACCAAATCCTTATGCAAAACATGTTTTATTTAAACATTGACTGATGTTCAGCATACTAATTCTTTGAGAAAATAGAATGTGCAAAAAATAACTAAATAATAAAACTGAAATAATTCACTCTCCATTTAGTGTGCCTTGCAAACACGTTAACGACATATTTACATAAAATTGTAAACAGAACAGACGTCTCTTCGCTCATTTTCCTAACGAAACGTTGCTATACTCGCTCGATTATGCACGGAAAGTCAGATTATTCTGCGTCAAAACTGCCTTAACACATTAACGCTGACAGCACTAATTTTAACATTAGCATAATACCCTAAAAAAGCATTCATATTTAGCCTGTTGTAAGTTAAACAAGCAACAAGTAAGGGATAGCCTACTTACATCGTTTGGTTTTTGAAAAAACGCTGTAATTGTTTTTTTGCCTGTTGTAAGTTAAACAGGCAACAAGTAAGGGATAGCCTACTTACATCGTTTGGTTTTTGAAAAAACGCTGTAAGTGTTGTTTGCCTTTTCGTTGGCTTCATCCTTCTATTCAATCCATCAGATGGGCCTAGTGGTCACAATGGTTACCTCTGCAACTTTAACAGGCACCGATGAGGCAGCTCGTACGATTCAGGACCCCTTAACAATAACAAAAACACAAGAGGTACTGCTAGGAGCTTGAAGGTAGCCGTAATAAAGCATGTTCAGATTTTCATTTAAGATGTGTGAAATAAAATGTTTCAGTCCCTAAAGCAGGAGTATGAGTTATAGCCATCACTCTGTGCTTTAGCCTGTCCCCTCCCTGAATGGTCCATCAGTGTTGCGCACATGTGGATTGATGCTGACGTGACAAGATATACAGGGTTCTCAGTAAACGCTAATGCCAGCTGTCTGTGCTGCAACTCAACAAACGCAGTATTGACGGGATATTTTTTCTTTATGCAAAGACGGCAGATGGTGTTTTTTTTTGTCCTAGAGTGGGGGGGGACGGATCGACGTCACTCTGAATCTGATGGGGACCCATCCCATCTGTCCCTAGTGCTAACTTCGCGCCTGCGTACAGCAGCAGCTAATAAAGAGTGCTGAAAAGTAATTTAATTTTGAACACTAATACAGCAGTCTTATAATAAAATAAGTATAACGGCAATATTATAAGAGAACCCTTTTGAATCCTGATTAATAGAAAATTGCCAAGTAAATTGCGCTTGAAGTTGCCACTACAAAAATGGTCTCCTTGTTATATTTTGACACGCCCCCGGAAATACTGACATTTAGGAACGTTACGTATCTTCCTGTAGTCAAATTTGGTTCGTCCTTTAGTAGTTTGTACATTTGGAGGTTGGCTGTGTGGTAAGTTTAAATGGTTTACTTTTTAAATGGAAGTAAATTGCAGTTGATTGGACATTGAAGTAGTTTGATATATCGGCCCATGCATTGCTTTTGTTAGCGATTATGTGGTGTGGTTTTTGTACCCTGCGAATAGAAAGTTAACGAAACATTTGTATTTTGTTTTTTTTCTCAGTTGCTAAGTGTTTTGCATGATTTGTATAGTAAATTGTAATTTACTGTTAAGTTCAAATTAGGGAAATGCACCCTTTGTTACTTTTTCAACGAGAACTTTTGTGTGTTGTAACTAATGAAGAATTGCGTGTGTTTAATCGTTTTACTATTCCATTTAACGCATTCTCTTAGAATTCCCAAGAATTGAGTTCAAAGGTTTAAAAAGTCTGGAAGAATGAAAATCGGCAAATCTGGTCGTATATGTTGATTACTGAATTAGTTCACTTCCTTGCAGAGTAAATGTCTGGGCATTATTGTTATTGCTGCAATTTTTTTATTGTAGTGTGTGTTAACTAGCCAATAATATGTCATAAAAACAGATTAGTTGCTGGAAGCTTAGATATGTTCGATTAAAATGTGTGTTACAGATCACGGTGCCTGTCAAGTCAATAACTGATTTTTTTTTTTTTTTAAGAGACATTACATATGTTTTACAGTTCATTAAAAAGTCCTGTTCATGGACTTGATAGTATTCACTATTTGACTTAAATATCTCTGAGTTGTGCTGTTGTGTGTGTGTGTGTGTGTATGTATGGTCCTAAAGAGGTTGTCTTGGTTTATAAGCTGGGCTATCTGCTTTGGCTGTTGCACCGTTAAGAAGAAATCTTATCAAGACCCTCCAGATGTTTCTCGCTCTCTTCCATCTTTGAAACTGTCATTCAAGGGTCTACATTCATTGCTCCTACTGAAGACATTCTTGTATGAGCCCCCCTCTTGGAGGCAAATTTCACAGCATATATTCTATTTTTACTCTTCAGCATAATGTTAATACTAGAATACAAAAGTATCTTTACTGGGTGGCTTTCTTTTAGTAATTTATCTTGTACGTCTTGTAGTTCTTTTTCAGTTTACTTGGTTGTCCAACTTTACTTACAGCTGAAGCACACAGGGGCTTCATACTGAATGCAGAAATTAGTGGCAGTATTGGGTGGAGGGTTGGCAGGCCTCTCTGCCTGCTATCACCTTAGCAGAAGTTCCAAGGTGTCCAAGGTGAGGTCTCCTGCCACCACATTACACTGGGTGTGGATCTCTGAGCATATTATGTTAAAAAATGATGCATTTAAGGGTGTTTAATGAATTATTCCAAATCAAATTACCCATTTTGAGAAGTTTCCCAGGTCAAACTCTCATATTGAGCTGGATGTGCCATTGCAAAGGAGCTATAAATGTCGGAAGCTGAACTGAAAAAGTAGTTTGGCAAAATATATAAATATAATTTACATTTCAAAAGACTCTAATTTCAAAACTATTAAAGATACAGATCTAATATTTGGATTTTCACCATAAGTTTGCATAGGAGCACCTGTGGTTTTTTTTCAGGAAAATCTGAGAGGGTAACCTGGGATGCTCCGGATGATTTGAAATGGAATGACCCTAGTGTGAGATTACTGTCCTGCCATAAATACATTTTTCTGATATATTTTTAAAGTAGTTAAAATATATGTAAACACCAAGTCCACATTTTTTTAGTGTTTATTGAGTTGTATTTCCTTCCATGTGCAGATATTGCTCCTGGAAGGTGGAGATCGATTTGGGGGCTGGCTGAGCTCAATTCGAAGAAATGATGGTGCAGTCTTTGAGCGTGGGCCCCGAGGCGTGCGACCTGCAGGCCCTGTGGGCCGCAATACCCTGAACATGGTACTTACTAGATGCCGTGCTGAGCAAAACTTGTCCCATCTCAGTTCTGGCTCAGGCACTGATGCTGAGCATAACAAAATACCACGATTAAAATATGAAACACTGGTAATGTTTTTAAGAGTTTAAGAGTAAAATGATATCCTTTGGAATATCCTGATAGGTAACAGAGTTGGGCTTGGAGAGTGAGGTCCTTCCCATCACCTCTGATCATGTGGCTTCGAAGAATCGTTTCCTTTACCTGAGGGGGCAGCTACACAAAATGCCCTCTGGTTTAGGGTAAGGACGTTTCACAGAAATGTTGCAATTCACCAGTAAATTTTGAATACCTTAAGTTTAACTGCTTGAGCCGTTTTTGTCTCGTACAGAGTAATTATGAAAGATAAATGTCTGCTGTTGTAAAACCCTCTTCCTGCCTCTGTTGTTTTTCAGGGGGCTGGTGTGGACGGTCCCACCCTTTTCCCGCCCTCTGCTGCAGAGCGCCCTCAAGGAGATTTTTATCAGTAGAGGGAAGGAGGAAGATGAGACAGTCCATGCGTTTGTTGAGAGGAGACTGGGAACAGAGGTGAGAGGGGTTGTTGGTTGTATCACAGAGAAAGAAGAGCTTTGAAAGGCTGTACTGTCACTTAGGACACTTTTCCATTGCACCAAGTACCGTACTTTTGGTACAGTCATTATTTGGTACTTTCACTTTTTTATTGACTTCCAGTCGAGTACCAGTACCATAAGTGCCAAACCAACTGAGGTACTTCTTTGGAACTTTGGTACTTTGGGAATGGAACTTGAAACGTTTTCTTTGTTGATTGGTTATGCAAATAGGCTGCTGCTGAAACACAATACAAACGGCACCTTGATAGCAGTTGCAAACTCAGAAAACAACGATAAACAAAGATAAATAAAATAAATAAAAACATATTGCGATCTGGTTGGAAGAACAGATACAAAAAAAGTTCAGGATAGCATGACAAGAAATTTTAAAAAGTGTTTTGTTTAATATAGCATACAGCGTGCTGTCCTAGTGATGTGATTTTGTTGCAATATATATTGGAGTATCCAAAAAAAGAAGTCTAAATTTGTCACAAACCTGTCTTTGAGAGATTTACAATTGCCTCGGAGAATGTAGCGCTCATGCAAAAGCGGCGGAGGTAAACTTTAAACTGATTTTTAAATGTATATTAGATTATCTATAAAAGGAATAATAATTAGAATTTCAAAGCTTGCAAAGTTTTTTTTTTTTTCCTATGACAGAATATCAGAGTAAAAATAATTTACCCAAACTTTAACCCCCTGCGCTGTAATGTCCATGTATAGAATTGAAAGTTTAAAAAAACGATCTTAATCTATCTTACTAGCAATGTAAAAACTGCATCTGTATAATATGCAATGCTGGTATTAATATCAGACATCGTCCAGCCATATAACATACTACAGCCATTTTTCTTATTCATCATAAAATGATCCACCTCATTTTGTGATGTCATTTGGTGCCGGTACCAGTTTTCATGGCAGTGGAAAACCAACACCTCGAAGTACCAAAAGTAGGGTACCTGGTGCAGTGGAAAAGTGCCCTTAGTAACTCTGCTTGTATTTCTGCTCCATGTCACCCTTTAGCTGGCAGACATCGCCATAGACAGTCTGTGTCGGGGGGTGTTTGCTGGTGACTGTCACCAGCTGAGCATGAGGTCTTGCTTCCCCCCGCTTTTCAATGCAGAAAGGACCATGGGCTCCATCTTCATAGGAATGGTGCTGGGGGCAGGTCAGGCACAAATGCCCTTAATTACAAAAATGCTTCTCAGCTTATACTGATGCAGTGCTCTTCTCGCACTCAGACCCGTTGGTTGAATGATCTTTCCGCATGGGTGCTTATCAGCTGACCACTCTCCGAACATTGTCTGCTGGCAGACGGTGGCCCTGATGTTCCCACATCACTGCTGGCTCAGAGATCATCTAAGGAATCTTGGACAATGTGGTCTCTAAGGAGAGGCATGCAGACCCTGCCTGAGGCCCTGGTAGAGGCATTAAAGCAAGCAGAGCATGTTGACATTCACAGAAGTGCTTCAGTGAAGAACTTGATTAGAGATGACTGTGGCTGGGAGGTACGTGAAACAGTGGTGCTAGTTTGTAAACCCCTTAGCATTTTTTAAATTTCTACATAGATTTCACCTAGAATGTGAT
Organism: Isichthys henryi; assembly: GCA_026776945.1. Taxonomy (NCBI): domain Eukaryota; kingdom Metazoa; phylum Chordata; class Actinopteri; order Osteoglossiformes; family Mormyridae; genus Isichthys; species Isichthys henryi. The sequence goes on from JAODJX010000312.1 coordinate 6,329, forward strand.
TATATCTTCTAAGTCATACAAAAACCATTATTAACCATTGTTAATGATCCAGCTTTAAAGTTACGAGAGCAACAGTGACTTCAACTAAGCATTTATGGTAACTGTCCGGCACACCAGTTTTGGAGGAATTTTAATGCGTTCCTCCTTACAGAGCTACTTTCCAAATTTCCCTCCAAGAATCGATAAAGTGTTTATCTATTGCTCTGTCTATCTGTATGCTTCAGTCAATTAGTGGGTTAGGGCTGAATCAATGACGTTATGATGGAAACCATATAATTACGATTACATGTGCAATAGCCACCAGGCCTTTAGATGACAAGTGAAACATTTGTCCGGATATTTACTTATGCCCACAATTTGGTAAGCAGATTAATAGTGTGCCTAAAATATTCATGAGATGCGTATTGTGACACCCAAAAGTCAGGAGTCTGTACAAATTCAGTGTATCCTTATTCCGATTAAATTCAGTTAGCGGAGCACACCACATTAGCAAGTCCAATTACCCTCAGCATGTTTTTGGACTGTGGGGGGAAACCGGAGCACCCAGAGGAAACCCCACGACGACATGGGGAGAACATGCAAACTCCACACATGTGACCCAGGTGGAGACTCGAACCCGGGTCCCAGAGGTGTGAGGCAACAGTGCTAATCACTGCACCACCATGCCGCCTGATGATTGCACATGCGCCATATAATAGCAATTAGATCCTGACATGATCACGAAAGCCCTATTGGGTTTCTTGCACTCCAGACTTAAGGTCTTCATAACATTTCTGTTGGACCCACCTTTTGTTGAGCTTAAGCTTACAGATGAATACCCGTCATTAGCAATCTTTAAACCAAGCAGCAGTATTCTTGCTGTCCTGCCATACACACTTACTGTTAAGTGTTTGCCTCATACTATGGGTGGGGTGGGGGGGGATGCAGTGCCTGAACACCTACCACTGTCACCTGAACAAATCAAAGTGCCACATCCCCCAGGTGATTTTCCAGGGGCCCGATTTTTCCCATCAGATAATTGAGCATAAACAAAATACCATGATTATGATAACTTACTGAGGGACCCCCCCCCCCTCGCCACAGCTGGCAAAAAGTGCTGGTACCTGGGAATGTCCTGGAATAACAATGGTTGTGAATTTTCTGCGTTTTTACAATGTCTGTCTGATAGTGGATTGGTGAGTCTTATTCTGTAACCTTTTCCAGTTTGATGGAAATCAACTATTCTGAGGTCCTCAAATCTCCTCTGATTGAAACATGGCATGTGTTCACAAACCTGTGTGATAGGGTCACAAACTCCCACTTAATTGTCATCACATTGATTGATACTCCGGTCTTTGATTATCAGTTCAGGTTTGAATTATGATTAGAGGTTCACATACTTTTCCCAACTTGCATTTAATGTTGGTATAATAATTTGTGTGTGTGGTTTTTTTTGTGTTCTCTCTTTTTATGACTTGGATGGAGATCTGATTACATTGTAGGTTATTTATGCAGAAATTCTGGAGGGTTCACTTACCAGTGTGGTAGAAAAACTACCCTCCATTAGTTTACAATGCATTTAACACTGATCACTGTCAGGTACCGACAGTGATCAGTGTTAAATGCATTGTAAACTATGAAAAAAGGATTCTCCTGTCGAGGCTTTGGAGAGCCATAGCACAGCACCCACATAAATTCATAACCTTTCATATTCTACCTCTATTGGGCATTTATACAAGGATTAGGGGAACTTTCAAATAAAATGTATTGTCATCCCAAATATCAATGTTGCCTCACACCACCTGTTCTTTGTAGAATTTGTGGTAAAAATAGACACTTACAATTGGCTTCTGTTCACAATTTTTGCTTTTTAATAAACATGCTTAAGATGTCATTTGTTTTGGTACTTAATCATTATGTAAGGATTCATATATGACAAACCATGCACAGCTGTGGTGACTGGTGTAAATGGGTAAATGCGCTCCAAGAAATGCATGATACAGGCTGCTGAGGCAAAAATATGGAAATAATTATGTACAAATGAGGGCAAAATTATTAACCCCCCCTATGAAAATTTAATTTTCCCAAGTACTGTTAAACTGAGCAAGGAATTTTAAACACAGCTTTTCCAAAACAGCTGTGTGTGTGTATTTTTAATAAATATATAAATTATATACATACATACATACATACATATGTATACATATTTTCACTGATTGCTTTATTAGTTTAGCATTATGAACCCCCTAGTATACAGCAGGATTATGGGTGAAACCTGACCGCTTTAGTGTTAACTATTATACTACTGTACTAGTGTTGACTAGTGTTGAATATTATACCCAGAATTTCGTTCCATCTCGTTTAGGTACATTAGACAGGACTGTCTAACTGTGAAATATTACTGGACTATTAAGTATAATCAGTAAATTATTTTGGTATTTAATCACTAACCACGAGTCCTGGTCCTCAGCCTGAAATACTGTTGTTGTTGTCTAAGTGATCTGTAGCAATTTCTTTGCTTTTATAGTTTCTGTTAAATAACATTAGTTAGAATTTAGGTTAAAATGCCATATAAAATAACATAAAATTTATTTACTACTGTGATTCACCTGGCCAGCACTATGTATGTCATTCTAGAAAATTCATGAGCACTCTTCAGATTCAAGAATTTGATAGTGCCGTGTTGTAATTACTATTAATTAATGATTCTGTCAAGTATGAAATTAAATGTTACAGAATTTTGTTTTCATTTTTCATGTCACAAAATGTTTTTATGTGATTTGCATAGTTAACCATCATTACGATATTCAAAATTAAATGTGTGATAGGATCTATAGTCATTTGTTTTCTCAAAGCGTGATATATTTTTTTTTTTTTTCCCAGAAAGTGGAATGTTTTAAGTAATACTTCTTCCACATATCTTAGGCCTGGATGATCATTAACATAAATATGATACTTCATACTGTTTTTGAAACTTAATGTGATGTAGCATTTTAAAATTATGATATGCTTTTGCTATAGATCCAACTGGAAGATGGGACTGTGAAAGCTGATCATATTATATCTGCACTTCCTGCTCAAGGTAAAAATGTCTGGTATCCTTTTTCTAGCATAATTCATTAATACTTATTCTGCTGAGTAACAGTGTGAATATCAGCAATGTAGAATGTTATGTTTGTTGCACCCTTGCTTATCAAAATGTGACAAGTTCTGTCAGGCATCAGACCCGACCTGCTGGTGGTAATTGCATCTATTTTGGAGTTTCCAGTTGCATCCAGTTTGGAGTTTTAGTCTCCTTTTGTATGCTTGTGTGCAGCTCTTGCACCTTTGCTGCCCCCTGCTGCTGGATTCCTTTCACAGCTACTACTTGAGATTTCCATGGTGTCTGTTGTGGTGGTAAACCTAGAGTATGAGGGCTCCATCCTGCCTCTCCTGGTAAGAAACTCCCTCCTTATGCTACATAAGAGCTGGAAATTAGTAATGCAGATTCATAAGAACTCTAATTCTATAGTGATGTTTTGGTAAGATTTAAGATGTCCCACAATGTCCCCCATGTTAGGTGTTACACCCAAACTGTTAATGTATCCTGACTAGCGCACTCTCTCAATATTTTCCCTTGCTTAATGTTTCTAATAATAATATAATGCATGTATTTATTGCTTATGTGCACATCTTTAGTATTGCATTCAGTTACATTAAACTAGAAAGCCAAAAAGTATTTTTAGCTAGAAAAAAAATAAGCTAGTAAATTAGTTCTAAAGATAGTTGCTTGGATTAAAACTATGGAACAACAATGGGGAGTTACAGGGCTGCAACACTTCTGTTTTAATTGCTACTATCATTTTCTCCACTGAAAAAACAGGTAATTTAGTATATTTTTGTGTGTGATCCTTCAGGGCTTTGGCCACCTTGTGCCTTCTTCAGAAGATAGTGGCCTTCTTGGAGTGGTTTATGATTCTGTGCAGTTCCCACAACATAATCGGCCTGGCGCATCCACCACTAGACTTACCGTGAGATCCTTTGTCATCTTGTATGCAGATATTCCCAATATTAGCATTGGGGAAAAAAACAAAAAATTAATGTCCATGTACTTGTACACCATGAACAGCAGTCTGATGTTAATGTCCTATGTACTCTAGGTGATGATGGGAGGGGCATGGTTCCAAGAGGAGTTTGGTGATCCTGAGGATCACACATCACAGAGACTCCTGGGCCGGGCGACCAAAGCAGTGAGCTGCCATCTGGGGGTGACAGCAGAGCCACTGTGGAGCTCGGTGGCTGTACACAAGGTGATCCGTGATCTTGTTCGGTCTTCAGCCTGCTAGTTTAAGAGAATACAAACACTGAAGCTCAGGCTAAAGGGTGTATCATGAGTAAATTATAGAATTGTGATGGAAATAGCAAGTAAGCTTTGGCTTCGTGTATACATTGTCAGTATACTAAGTCTTTAGTCTTTAAGAATCTTGTATGTCTTTCATTGATTAACACAGTTCAGGGCTCTTAAGGTGGAAAGAGGTGTCATTTCAAAGTAAGGTTAGATGGGTAACGTGCTGGCCTGTTGTTGCACTCCTGCTATCCCCTTTTTTTTTGGGGGGGGGGGGGGGTATTTCACTTTCCCAGTTAGGTGTACTTTACTTAACATGCTGCTGGTTACTGGATTCTAGGAAGGGAAGCACGTCTATATTCTTTGTGTGTGTATGTGTGTGTGTGTGTGTGTGTGTGTATGTGTGTTTATATTACATTGTCAGGACCATAAAAGCTGTTATTTTGACACTGTGGGGACAATTTGTCAGGTCCCACAATTATCTGTGAATGCAACCGAAAATCTAAAACACCTGTACTATTTACTTATGGTTAAGGTTAGGGCTGGGTAGGGGTTAAAGTTGTCATGTTGGGATTAGTGTTTCCCCTATAGAAATGGAGAGTTCCAACAAAGACATAATTACAACCATGTGTATGTGTGTGTCTGTGTTGTCATGTATACATTAACAATTATTTGTATAAATGCTTATACTTGATTATTTTCGACTAGCTGATTTAATACAACCGAATTCTTAGATGCCTCCTTAAAATTGCCGTGGCCATCTTTGCTGTACTACGGTGTGACTGACATTTTCTGTTGTTCTCCCTTTACCTTCTCCGTTTTTTAAAGTAATTTCTTGTTCCAAGAGACCTAATCAGTATTGCCCCAGCACTTTTTGTAGTTTATTGCATTGTATCTGGTTCTGCATGAGATTCCAGTACTGAAAAGGTATTACTACCTCACTTTTGAAGGCTGTTTGGTGCATCTTTCCCATAGTACCAGTACTAATTGCACTATTACAGGCAATATGTTACATTCTGTTGGAGAAAGCGCCAAAGCTTTGCACTCCAACTTATGTCAGGGAAAGCGCCAAAGCTTTCACCCTAACTTCTGCACACATCACAAATGGGAGACATACACTCTTGTTTTACTTGCGCAAGGGTAACCACACTCTCTGCTGAGTGAGA